>LGRX02029753.1:0-19117 GCA_001247695.2 Cymbomonas tetramitiformis
AGGAGACGGATTCAGTCTCTGCCAGCTTTTATCAACTTTGGTGAATTTTTGAATGTGGAGTGTTATCTACTAAAGATTGCAAAGATCGTTGTCACCAAAACTCGATGTAGCATGCATTCGTTGGTTGGTAATAAGAGAATCCAACACTACGCATATATCGAATACCCTTGCGTAACGGCTCAGAGCGCTCCAGCCAATCCACTGTCGGGGCGACGTCTTGGACGTCAGGGGCAGCCACCATTTTATAGTGCAGACATCAAGCTTCGTTCGCCTCACAAGTTGTCATCATGCACAAAATACAATCGCGGGCTTACTCTGTACTGTCATGCTATCAACTGCTCCAGCTCAGCAACAGCACCATCATCCTAAACTTCAGCATATTATACTTAACCAGTCGCTCACCTTCTGCAAAACTGATGAACCCAGGGCTGCACGGGACGCATGCCGCTCCGCGCCCATTGGAGAACGCCCCTGCAGGGCAAGGCGTGCATGTGACAGACTCGGTGCCGTTCTGTGTGTCCGGCGCTTGCTGCGGCTCATATCCAGGATTGCAGCTGCTGAAGCACCTCTTCATGTCAGAAATGAAGCCGGAGCCTGCGATCCCATCCGCCAGTAGCGCGGCCGCAGCCCCACAATCTCTCTCAGAAGATAAAATTGCGTCTGACGACACCCATCGCGTCAGACACAAACGGTGCCAGCTGCCAGGTGCCAGGCAGAGCTAGAGAGGATACAGGTTGCCGTCAAGGTCTGTCCATAGTATACAGGTGCAATCCGACGATTTCAGATCATTTTCAAAGAGCTATGCAGTGGCCATCCACACGTCGACACGTTGAGATGATGTTAGAATTCAGGTATCACGGTGGGCCAAGCCTTGCAGTGACGAAAGTAGTATTTCGCCAGGAGGCACGTGGAGCGCACCCGTTCCTAGGCAATCAAATTCTGTGCTGGCGCACTCCGCTGGATCCTCGATGCTATCATGGCACTTGGCTGCCAGGTGTACTTCGGTTCGGAATGTGATGAACTTCGATGGGAACGTGATCCACATGTGCAATGTGATGGAGTCTAGACTGCGGTCCGTGTTCTCTATGTTGACGCGGTATCCCCCAGATCCGCCACCGCTGCTCACCTGCATTTCCCACACAACACGAGCTGCGGAACTTACAAAACGGAGCTCGAGCAGCACAAAAGCGCAGCGGCGGGCCCGTGATTGAGAAGCTCGTCAAATGAAATGGCCGCAAGAGTGTCACGTCTCGTCGCCTCAGATTGGGTGGCCACGGATGCTTGATTTTTCAGTGCCCATCTTGCAGGCCACGTGCACCGGTCGTGAATGAGCGGTAAGTCGGTGGTGCGATATGCCGATTGCCATGGTCGCTAGCAGCAGCCCCCCGTCTCGCCTTAAAAAGGTGGCACGACTGTGGCCAGATGCAGGTCTGCCGAGTCTGAAAACGCTCACCCGCGAAATGGTGTGCATTGCGCTGCCTTGCAGGTCGATGCGTTCATCTTCTGAAGACGAAATCTGGAATTTCTCAAAGTCGCTCATGCTCGTATTCGTGGGCGCCATAATCTGCACGTGGATCTCGTCCATCCGAGCTGCGTAGTCATCCGTTCCAAGACTGGAACCCAGAGCTTCAACAGCAACTTCCACCTGCGCGAATACGTACAAAATGCGATGAACTAAAAAAATCATCTAATTTCAATTTCAATGAAGATTGGGCGTGGGCACTGTGATATGAAGACAAGGCGCGCGGCCGCGTCATGGGCGCTCCGCAGTGTCCCAAGCGCCTCGCGCAACCGTGCCGCACTCAGAGCAATAGCATCGTACAACAACCGCCGTGCAGCGTGAGCTACAGTGGTGAGGCGCCGCAAGCAAGTCAGTTGCAGATCAACCACAAAGTCGAGCTGGGCAGCGATGGCAAGGCAGCCTCTTACCCCAAGATCAACCACAACTTTGTCGCCAATCAAGTAATGCGATGTCTGCCTGCAAAATGCGGCAATGAAGGAGCCCCCCGAATCACATGTCACGGAGTGCATCGCAACTGCAACGCATTTCGTATGTCACCGTCAATCGGCTGCTGGAATGCTTTGAAAGCTCGACGGAGCCTCTCCGGCCGATGCCACCCTGTAACGTTTTGAACGCACGCGGCAGCCCTGCCCCGCTCACAGTGAACGATAGTAGGTCCCAGGCTTGCTCGTTCATGCGTCTGTACTGATGCGCTGTAAGGAGCTGCGTTGCCTGTCACTCGATTGGTGCACTGACGACGCCACTCGGATAAGGGCAAAGTCCATCCCTGCAAGTGGTCTGCAAGCAAGGTGCTCCGGATGGAGGATGGCTGCGACTCGGCGTGCACTTCGTCTGCAGTTGTGAGCACCCACCTCGCAGCTGCAAACAAGGACCCTGTTCCAGGCGCAGGGTCGCGCACCACCATCTTAACCGGGGCTCCTTCTTTCCCCTGAAAACGCCAACGTCCCAATTCCCAGGCCATCCATCATTCTCGACCGGACTCAGCTCACAAACACCTGCGCGTGAAGGAAGGTCGCGTTGAGATACAACACATCATTGCAGAACAGGTGGCATATCACACTCGGCGTCCAAAGGGCCGATACCTCGTCCAGACAATCGGATGCAACATACGTGAATTCATCCAAAGGCGTTGTTCCTGGCACCCCCCACATATCGTCATGCATGCGCGTGCTACACTCCTCGCGCAAGTCCCACCACAAGGCATCTTTATTGGGGCATCCGTCCAGATCCTATTGCTCCGTTCCCCCATATCCTCTTGTCAGGCACACGATCGGGCGTTCCTCCAAGTCACCGTGTAAGGTGTGCATTCCCAACTTTAGAATGGATATATAGCTTCGAACCGATTTCCAACCGAGGAAAATCCTGCTGGGTTGTCGTGACTTGTCAGATCGTCATACAAATCAACTCGAGAGTCGAGGACTTCGTCGTACAAATCAAGTCAGATCACTTCCAAATAGAAAATTAGAAGAATAACATCGCAGTCACAGGGGAAAGTGGAATCATCTGTTTGGGGCCAACGATTCCCAGCTGTATGCCGCAGGGTTGGTGCTGGTCATGTGAATGACGCGCCTATGACGCAATGTTCTCAGGGGAGCCGCATTCCTCCGCGACGCGCCGGTTCCCGACCCAATGCTAATTCTTTACAGGGGTTTCGTGGTGTGCATCCACCAACTGGCGATTGCGCGTGTCCTCGCGTCGTTCTTACTTGCTGTGCCGGCGTAAGGAAGACTCAGAGGACATCGCAGGTGATTGTGTTGGTTCTTATCTCGGAGTCCATACGATGGCCGCATATAGTTGCCACGTTAGTGCGGACCGTGCGTTGCACCCTCGAGCTGCACAACTTAAACTGGTCCGTTCATTTTTGACAGCGGCAATTTTCCAAATCCGACAGTCCATATACGATTCCAGAGATCAAAACACGATGCATTCCTTTGTCGTTCCCCAGGAATCTCTTCAGATCTTCCGATGTCCCCGATCTAAAAACATTGGACGGCTCAGCTTTAGTTGGGCACCCCTATTGCACCCATGAAGGTCCGAAGGTCTAAACGCATTACAACCCTCTATTCTGGAGAGCGTGGAGGGAATGGAGTCCCAGCCAGCTGGCAGTCTGACCACATGGCGGAATTAAGCGGACTGTGTGGATAGAGATAGCTTACCATCAGAGCTATGAAAACCATGCAAGGGGGCATAAGAGACCACGCCCGATGAGCTGGAAACCTGCGCACCGACCTCGGGCGCATGCCCTGCCCCCTGAGCGACGATAGCATGTCATATGCCATAACCCCCCTCAGGGGCAGGCCCTGAGGTCGCGTTCGTGAAAGCAACGGAGTTAAAACCTGAAGCCTCAAATGCTGTCCTGCGAGGTGTCGACTGAGGCTCACCTGCCCTGGGGGGAACTCGAAGGACCCCCGGAGAGACATTCCGTCATGATTGTTCCAGCCCGGTACAGCAGCAGGGTCGAAATCCAGGCGCACGTACTGTCCACCCAAACCCATTCCGTGCACATCACTTCTCTCACTTCCTCACAGGTTTGAGTTCAGACATTAAGTTTGGAGAAGATAGTGTGCAGCCGAGCCATAACATACAGCCGGTGTTGAAACCGTTGTCTATACTAGATCAGCGCATACATGCGCTTGCCGTGGAAATGTGCACGTAGCCAAACTGCACACCAGCACATGTGCATCATGCCCTGCACATCGAGCGTACTAGTCCTATGCACAAGCTCATGACTTCATGAAGGCAGAGCAAATCTGCGGAGATGACCAGTGACAGAATCTCGAGCATCATCTGCTCATCAGCCCAGACAACCTAGTGCACACCTGAAACTTTTCCTGTACTTCCGGACAAAGCGGCGGAGTAAACGCCCGTGCAGCATTTTCGGGCAATGGGCCAGCCTCCCCTTCCCATAGAGTCGTCCACTTCGTGTCTGAGCCTTCCCATGAGCTTGATGCACTGAACTTGTAGAGTGAACCGCCCGCATTGATCTGCACACACGTATCGGAATCCTGGATCAGCAGCTGCCGATGGTGATTTCAATTATTGATTTCTGAGCGTTACTGGAAGTCCTGCCAGCAAAGGAGGGTGAAAGGGTCGTGCTGCTCGCAGACTTGGATGGAATCCATCAATAGGGGAGTAATATATATATACGCATACGCACGCTGTACACCAAGGGTGTGCATTAGCTCCAAATTTGATTTCCATTTGGCAGCAATCATGACTGGTACAGAAGTGAAAATGGATTTGATTATGTGAGTCTTCCACCCTTAACACTGGCAATTTTCCCGAGTTCGAAAGTAATTATCATGATTAAGCATACTTTTATGGCAAATCAATCCAAATCAATTTGATACCAATAGCCGATTAATCAGACAATCGCATTGCAAAATCGCAAATCGATTCCCACCCTTAGTTTACACGTACTATTTTCAAGGCACTTTTGCCGCATCGACTTTTACCTCGAAAAGTGTTGCACTGTTAATGTAAACCGGATCGGCAAACTTGAAGACACCGTACTGCTTTTCAGAACATATATCACAGATAAAGTCCCAGCCGAGGATACTGTCTTCGGTGGATGGAAACACTGCGGGCGGACCTGCAAAATATGACAACGCAGTACACCATCATGACAGACAACAGCGAAATCGTGCAAGCGACCCAGGAACTAATTATAAACGACCAACATGGAAACAAATATTCATGAATTGCAATGTATGTAACAGGCTGAGTCAACAGTTCGAAAGAGTATGTTGCGTCATCTACAGTGATGCCGATAAACGGTTAGCAGACGATTACAGAGAGCTCTATCACACTGGCGCTTGCCAACAGTGCTAGGTGCTTATCATCATAGCTGTATATCGAGATCTTTCTTCGTGGCTATATAATTACATCTTCACCCAAGAACGGACGGATCAGGAGGAGGTCCGGCGGGCCGCCAGCATACTCGGACAGCAATCCTTGAGGCATCACACTCGACGATAGGTGATGCGAAGTTCTGGAGTGGACTGTCAGTAAACGGCGCGTGCCCTACTTGACCCCACGACGATGTGCCAGCGCATGCAAACCGATGTGCCGTGCCTTTCTGTGACAGAAAGGACACTTCATGACTTTGCGCGTCGGGGTGGGTGAGGGGAATATGCTTCTTCCGATCCCGACTGTGTGAAGGTCCATATGTGCTTCTCCCTGTGATTGCCCCACGCTCTCGCATCTTTCTATCTACAGCTCTGCTTCGCCCCTGCCCGGCGTTTCCGTACTTGACATGTTAGGCAATACAATTTGCAGGCCAAAAGGAGCGGGCAGGCCATGCAAACTACAGGGTTCTACAATAGGGGCGGCTCCTGATCGCAACAAATCAGCAGATGCGGTCATAGTGTGGGAAAAGTCTGGATTGACTTGTGATAAGAACAACAGAAGTTTTAAAGCTCGTGTTTGCTGTAATTGAATGTCGTCAATCCAAACGCTATATAATATATGGGATAAGTCTAGATTGGGTGTAGACATTTCATTATAATCCAGATTGGGTGTAGGCACTTCATTTTAATCTAGATTGGGTGTAGACATTTCATTTTAATCTAGATTGGTGTAGAAACTTGCCGTTTAAAATAGATTGGGTGTGGCACTTCACTCTTAATCTGACTGGTGTAGGCACTTCAAACATCCCCTAGGTGGGTATGAGCACTTCATTTTAATCAAAACGCTATAATATGTATATATATATATACTTTAACATATATACTTCGTATATAGGGAAGAAAGTTGACCTATCACGTACAACTTACCAATCATATTACTGACGTGCCAACTGAATGTTAGGCAGTCAGCTCCACATTCCGCCTCCAACATGGTGCAATTCTCTTGGGTGTAGCAGCATGGCCCACACATCGAAAATTGCGAGCTGAAGGCTGGTGTATTTGTCGGCTCATGAAATGGGGGAATGTCCTCAACCTGGAGACAAGGGACTCAACAAACACCAGTTACTCATGCAATCCATCCCAAACACCCGTGGTTTGACAAGAGTGTGGTATTAATATAGAAGTGTGCCGATTACTTCACCGCATGCCGAATTGGCTATGGATAGTACATACACCAGAGCATTCATCACTGCTTCACTGTCGCCAATTTCCATTTTCCAGTCGCGAATCAATACTAAAGAATTCCTGTGGTGGTGGGATGCCGATGCACCGGGCTAGAGATCAGGGAAGTGGATATGAAAATTGGAGGGATCACCGAGCTTTAGCAAACGGTGAAAAAAGTGAAAGACCAGTCAAAGCCCTCAAAGATGCGCAACGTGTCTATTGATCACCCTATTACTTCTCACCAAGAGATCTGAACTTGTCAGTACTTATCCGTGTCATTTGATACTGTTCACTTGTTGGAACCAACGCCATCGGTCCCTTCTCCCTCGAGAACCTTTTGGTACAATTGGATTTCATTGGAAATCAATCAGCAGCTTCTGGGGCGGTGAACAGAATGGCTGATAAGAAAATGGCGCAAGACATTGTTTGATGCGCCGAGGGGGTCATGTGGACTTACATATTGAAGAATGATTGGCACGGCCTCTTTCTCCTCCATCAATGCGCCATCCTCTTGCAGCAGGGATCCAAGTCCAGGCCATGTGGAAACACGGAAGTATGGGCGCGTGGCAAAAGTCGGGTCAACGTCAGTCTGCTGAAGGGTGATCTGAACTGATTCAGCATATGGTTCCACAACAATGGTTTGCGAAATAGTTAAGGGTAGGTGTGTCATTGATAGGCTCCACCCTGATGTCACATGCAGCCTCCACTGATACCAGATCGGATTTGAATTTCCAAACATACCTGCAACCATGGCAGATTATTTGAGAGCCTCAAACATTCCAACATCTCAACTGCTGTGTGATGAAGCATTCATCATCGTGCATGCGAGGGCGATTGTTGCTCATGTGCCCGCACACACTGAACGGCATGAGGCCCGCCGACAAAAGCCAGCCCACCACCATCCCAGTTCCCGGAGGGGGCGCACCACTGGAGAAGTTTCAGTGATACTCAACCGTCGAGTCAGAAAAAGCCAAATAGCTGTCAGCATGGTTCAGACTGCGCTCTGCCTGTTCAATGGAGCAGTGACAGATGGAACCTACCCGACCCGCGGGACTTTTTGTGCATCGCTCGCACGGGCCGCATGGGGAATATACAATCGGAAGCAACATTCCGGTAAGGGGGAGAGAGCCAAGGGAGAGACTGGTAGGAGGGGATGGGGTGAGTGCGGGAAGATCGGGAGGGAGCAAAGTAGAGCTATCACGCGCACAAGATACCTGGATACCGACTCGCCGGGCTGTCGTTGGAAACTCGCTGCCGCCCCTCATTGCTTAACAACTACTGCCAAGTCCTTGGCCGGAACCGACAACAAGCTACCTGAGCGTCACCAGTGTGGTGGTACTCGCGTATTGTAGCTCCGACCAAGGGGACCTCAGCAGAGCTCAAGACTCCTGTACCTGATACCTTGGGTGTGGGCTCGACTTTGCTCTCAGGGGAAGGGCTCAGGAGCAATAGCTGCTTGGGTTGTGTGAATGTAGGTGTGAAGAGGGACATGCTCCGGTCTTAAGCTAGGTGTCCGTCAACCAACTGCACACATAGCCTTTGGCCTGGTGCAGAGGGATAAAACTGAGCAAACGAGAGCAGGTCAGAGGAGCACTCGGGAGCAGGGCAGGGCCGTGAGTCATCTCACCATCATCCCAGTGGATGTGAGAAGCATTCAGGAACAGGGCGGGCCCGTGATAAGATACCACCTACTCCAACATATCTCAAACAAATTGACCTAACACGCATATAAAATTACAGCAGCGCAGTGCTTATTGAAAATGCTTGGCACCAGGATCTCAATAGATTCGCTGTTTTGCACAATGGCGAGGGAAACAGAGATACTGAAATGGAGCTCACGTGAAAGAGGCGAGCGGCGATCCGCTGATGGCCATGTCTTTCGGAGGCACGTAGAAGACCACCCCTCGGCTGTCTGAAACCAGGATCGGCAGTTCCTCCTCCTGCGCAAGAAAACACATATGACAATCTCATCATCCATTATCAATATTGCACACTTGCATCAGCACAAATATCGACAATTGCATTACATATAATTGTGCAGGAATCACGCAAGGCCAAAGTCCCATAGAACCCTATGATACCTTATGATACCTCATGATACCCTATGATACCCTATGATACCTTATGATACCTCATGATACCCTATGATATATACCTTATGATACCCTATGGTGTAAAACTCTTCATGGATCAATGTGCTAGGGTCGACAGTAGGGTTTGTCCTCAGTAGGGTTTTATCATGTAGATCAAATAAGAAAGTGCAATCATTGAGTCTGTCACATTTGCTGCTTCAATACCCAAGAAAACATCATGGAGACCCCTCCCAAGGTGTGGGGTTTTGAGCCCCCTCGACTTCAAGATTCCAATGAAACACACTTGAATTGCTGATGTGTGTTTTCGCACCACCGGCCACCTAGCTATCCAGGATACCCTTGGCTTCAACAGTATTCAGCCTCTGAAGTGGAAAGAAATACCCCTTTTAAAGGCATGATGCAATTCCACCCCACCTCCCTCCCACCTATTTTAGGTTACACCCGGTCGGCATGCATGGTCGGTTCATGGAAACATCTCCATCTACACATGGCAAAAGGATAATCGAAAACAACATCTAATTGGTTTTATCGATAGGAGCTTGTCACAAGTTGTCACCACACACCCGACCAATATGACCGGACTCGAGTCAAGTAGTAGTCAGTGGCAGGTGTGTCCTAGACCCAGGAGTTCTGACACCTGCCAATGTCCTTGCAGCCCTGGCGGCAGCCAGCTCATGCGCCTACCCAGACGCTTTTGCTTTGCGTTAGTAATTTAGTAAGCCTACGCACTCTGAAGGGCGCCGTCAGATTGCTGAAGTCTTCGCTGCCATATAATGCGCCAGGACCGAACACAGCCTACAACAGACACACCCCCAACATTCACATATACGTTCACATGCTTGTACTTGCTAAGTGCTGCTTGTGAGGGGGCATGCATTCTGGCTATTTGACAACTTGTGATGCGATGAATGCTAGCTTACAATGCTGATCAGACCCCTATATCTAGCTTTTATGCTATAGGCCTCATGAGTCAGAATACTTCATTGACTACGGCACGCCTTGATGTGACCTGTCTACAGAGATTTTCCAAACTCAAATGTGACAAAGGAACGCCATCCTAAATCATTATTTGCATGCAACAGGATGCATGATCTCCTTTGCTTCATCGTGCGCCATGGGATGCTGGATAGAGGGTCGTGGCCACGGGTGCTTAAGGTTGCTGGGAGCTACAGCGCACTGGAAGCCCAAGCCCTAAATATGAAAGATAAGGTCCTCTTAGCCAACCTGATGGCATCAGCACCGCGCGCACGCCAACCTTACGGCGTCATCACAGCGCTCATGCCCCCCTGACGCTCTCAGCACCGCACGCACGCCAACCTTACGGCGTCATCACAGCGCTCACGCCCCCATGACGCTGTCAGCACCGCGCGCACGCCAACCTTACGGCGGCATCACAGCGCTCATGCCACCCTGACGCTGTCAGCACCGCGCGCACGCCAACCTTACGGCGTCATCACAGCGCTCATACCATCCGTCACAATTTGGTAAAATATCGCCACACGTCACATTTTGACTAATGCAGCCACACAGCCACAGTCCACATTGACCGTATTTTTTACCGTAACACGCAGCTGAATAGGTCGTCCATACAAGCGAAGGCCCAAATATTGTGTAAATCAATCCAAGCACATACTGATCGATTATAGATTTGAATTCTCAGTCGTATGCAAGCACTGTATCGATAAGTCGCGGTCATCCGATGTACCTGGAATAAATGGCCTTCGCTTGGCAGCGATGTCACTAGTGGCGACAATGGCGATCCATTCATGTCAATAGAGCCCAATAGGACACCTACTGGAGTATCCTCTGGTGTGAAATATACCTGCATCCATTTCCATGCATTCGATCGCGGCATTTATTTCCCATGTATTGAAACAGTATGACTGCACAATACCGAGTCACTGGCAATGGGTGCAATCACCAGAGTGTCAGCTAAGAGAGATAATACGGCGATATCCAGACAGGGAGCGCACCCAACACAGGAACCGAAGTCCAAAAATCAAAGCAAGTGCACTTGGCGTATGCCACATTTGACATATGACAGATGTCGGGCATCCGCGTATTATGCAATTCTCACATATAACATGTGCGATTCATGTCACCCGCATTCAGCGTGGGCATCGGCACAGAGTATGTAGATGGTAAAGGGGGAAAGGCGTGTGGGAGCGGGACGGCGACATGATAAGATAGCTAGACAGAGTAATAAAAGTGATGAGCAATGGCTGGCCCAAACATTCGCTCGGCTGCTCCTGGTACTGTACGTATGCCCGGTGACAGAGGGCAGGAAGGACCAGGGGCGACTCCACATCCAGCGACAAGGTGCCTGAGGTGCATGATGTGTGCCTCTCTATCTACTGTGTATGGACCACTTTTTTGCGCTATCCAGCGACAAGTGCACGAGGTACACATATTGCCTCTCTATCTACCTGTGTATGGACCACTTTTTTGCGCACATCCGCGACAACGTGCCTGAGAATTTTATGATATTGTGTGTGCCTCCCTATCTACTGTCATGGACCACTTTTGCGCTGAATCCAAGACAAGGTGCCTGAGGTGCATGATGTGTGCCTCCCTAACTACTGTGCATGGACCACTTTCTTGCCCTAGATTCAAGACAAGCAGAAGCTTCGGCGCATATTAGAGACTTGGTCTACCAAGAGACCAAGAGCCGTGCTCTACTGAGGAATAAGGGGAACGAAGGGAGAGTAGGATCCAACACAGGTAGGTGGTGGAGCATCTTGGCTTTGAAGTGGACTCTGAGTGCAACATCCGAGGAAGAGATTGCAGCCTCATGAAGGTTCACATGCAGGCAAGAGAGTCGATGGCTTGCGAGCAAAGGCAAGTGCTGGGTGAACGCACAACCATTCGTTGGCAGCTTTAAATAGGCTCGGTGAGTCATGCCACAAAATGCGCTCCCCTGCAGCTCAATCTTGCTTCATCTAAATGCTGGCTTTATTTCACTTTAATGGCAGAGTGCCCATGACACTACCTATGAGTCATAACATTCTGGAAGAGATTTCAAGAAAATGATACTACCTATGAGTCATAACATTCTGGAAGAGATTTCAAGAAAATGACACTACCTATGAGTCATAACATTCTGGAAGAGACTTTAAGAAAATTACACTACCTATGAGTCAGAATATTCTGGAAGGGATTTCACGAAAATGATACTATCTATGAGTCAGAATATTCTGGAAGGGACTTCAAGGAAATGATAGGGGGGGAATGGCAAATGATAGCAGGTCGTGTTTGGCATCCTATTAAATGCATGGTATCTTATTTGCGGAATTCAATTGGCCCTTCGGTGTTAGTTGAGCCGGCATTTAGGATCAGAAGGAAGATAAACGAACCTTGTCTGGAGGGCCAAAGGCGGAATGATCGCGAAGGATGACGGTTGCTTCGGCAGTCTCTCCTTGCGTGTTAGTCACCGAGTACACAAAATGCGCTGCCCATTCTGTGTCCTCATCAGCTTGCATGCTTGAGGGTGCTGTATATCTTACGCGAGGTGCCAGCCCTTCACTTTCAACTGATGCAGTGCTCACGACAGCTCCAATTGCAAGCTCTATGTTGTCCAAGGAGGCGAGAAGCCCCCCATTAGCACTGAAATCACTCTTTGGAACTGAGACAATTGTTGTGATAAGGTTGTCACCGGTTGGGCCCTTTCCTCTCAAAGTAAACTCAACTTCCTCTCCTGCACAAGATAACTGTCATAATCAGTCATGCAACTAACTTGTTTGGCATGATGAGTGGACAAAACAGATTTTTTTATAATCATACGTGTGTGTAAAGCTGCACACTGCAGAGAATGCGATGCATATGCATGCATGCAATACAACACTATCCAGCACAAACATAACAACATAGGCTGCAAAAATAGCTCCATGTGATGTGCTGATGAGAAACAAGCTAGCATCTGACTGCGAATTGGCAACCAGATACTAAGTTTTTACCAATTACTCGCTCGAAATGTGGAGGAAATGATTCTGGATCGGTGCTTTTAATGGCCAAACATCGCGTTTCGATTCAAAATCCTTGTACCTTGATTTCTTGGTAGCTTTAGGTACCATCAAATGTGGTTGGGAAACATACCATAGAGTTTGTACTTTTGAAAGATCTGTCATTATGTTTGTAGTATTGTGAATCATTTACAAGGCCTTTTAGTATCCCTAAGAAGTAGACAAATAGACACTAGTGCACTAGAGCATGATCATTGCAATGCCCGATACGAATACAAATAAAGTGCACTGACAAGCACGCAAACACTGCATGTTCATTGTTTCCCTTGGTAAAGCGTGAAGAGCCATACGTGCATATATTTGCACATGAGGTTGAGTATTCATAGAATCATTATCAGCTATGAAATAATAGTCGAATTTTCATAGCCGGTTTGGGTTGTTGGTTCAGTATCTTGTACCTATCGCTATTGATTTGATAGTCTGCTTTGTAATTCTAAACTGATGGGACTGCAGCCTTTGGCCACTCAAACAAATTCGTTGTCTTGGAAATTGTGGCTTTGGAAATCCGAACGGAATTGAGTAATTTCGCCCAGCTGGTTCTGTTAAGGTGCGGCGAGAAAGGGAAATTCTGGATGTCAAATGAGAGCCTTCACTTCTTAAAATAACTTGACTGTGGGCTTTGACCCCCCGAACTTCTTCTTCGTTTACGGGCTTTGAAATCCCATTTTGATGAATTGTTGGTTGGATACCAGGCAAATTGAATTGACATTATGGTTCGAGGACGATTGGCAAACTTTTACTGATCTTTATTTGCATGGAATCCACAATATTTCCCATTTGTTTATGTCCCGCATTTTGGAATGAGCCTTCAATCTATGTAAACCCTAAAAAAAAGTCAAAGCCAGAGGTGTGAGTGAGATCCACAAACTGCATGGTAGGCATGTGTCACCTGGATGAACGTAAATAACAATATCTTTGCCGTATAAATCTGCACGTGATCCCACCATTCTGGGCTTAGATATTGGCTGAATCCCATGTGTAGCTGTCATCAAAGATTGCTTCATTGCTGGCCAGTGTCCATACGAGGCATCATTCTCGTTGCCAGAGTCATCCTCAGCGTACAGCTTTCCTTTCACATCGATAAGCTTGTCAAAAGATAGTTGTGCATCCAAATCTGCTTGCGAAACACAAGCCCGGGCCATACGTTAGATAAATTATTGCAATAATATTAAAGTAACGAGCGCCCCGGCACTATTTCATCAGCTGCACTTTATCATAATATGATCCAGGGGAAACCCGCACTGTTCTTATTATCATGCAATAGTTCTAAGGCAGGGCTCCCTCCAGCTACAAGATGATTATTTAAATGATGATAATGAACTAACAAGTCCAGTTTGTGCTGTAGTAGTAGCTTGACAGTGCATGTACCCTGCCTTAAATCATTCCCATAAATTCATGGGGTTGTGAGATCTTTGTTATAAAGAACACAGCTCACAAGTACCACGAAAAGCGTATGCAATGGTGCCGACAGGGGCATATTTGGATGCCTTGGTCATATGACACCTTAGACTTGCTAAGATGGTAAAGTATGTACCTTGGTACAAGGCTGGATCCAATCCAGCGTTGTTGTAGGCCTCACGTATCGCTTCAGCAGACAGCTTAGAGCTCCAGATACGAACTTGGTCAATTATAACATCGCCACCGTAAAAGTCTCTCAGTAACCCAGTTGAGCCTTGGCCGAGCGACATTATTCCTGGTTATAACACAAGGGTGCAGTCACACATAGTTTCAGTCATTTCACATTATCGAGTTGTACCTGCACTGTCATAACATCACCGACCTGCATAGAACAATGATTTTTTGTTTTCCAGTAAGAAGTCAATGATGTAAGTTGTAAGATTAAAGTGACATTGGAAACAGCAGTCTTACTTATCAGAACTCAACAGGCCAAGCTATCGCTAATACACTCCGGGGCTTAGGAGTTACTTCAAGAATGCAGTGCCTAGCTAAGCAGCCTCAGGCCACAGTGATAGTGACAGTAGTGTAGTAACGTATACAGAAAGGATTGCCTGGTGTAAGGTATAGCGCAAAGTTACAACCATTTGCTGTGAAGGGCTTCAGATCAGATGAAATTGTTTCTTGCACTTTGGTACCATTGACGAACCAAGCTATCTCTCCTGCAAATCACAAAAACATGAATTATCACAAATAAAAAAGTTTCGCAAGTTATCACCAAAAAAACCGAACTTGTTAAAGAATCGATTTTGAAAGTCAACTTATAACGAATCAAATTCTATGTGTGGATCACAGGACGGATCATCAACTACACGTGTTAAGCATTGAAGTTATTGAACTCCGCGGGGAAACGTGGCAAACTGCGACAGTGAGAGGTGCCCAGCATTGAAAGGGCAAACTGTGACAAGTATCCCCCCAGGGCAAAGGTGCCAAGCTCAGGCTAAAGATATGAAAATTGCAGTGACCGAGCTGGAGTTTTTCAATGACTTCAAGGCCATATATGTGAAGGTGCCCAGAGACGCTTGAAATGGGACGCACCAGACGAAAAGTCGAATCTTATGGCAAAGTGATGCCAGGAATCTTTATGCTGTGGAGTGGTGGTATCACATTCGGGAGCCTCGCATACGACAGCAAACGAGCCGGCATATAGTCGAGGCGAAGCGTAATCACGAGAAAGAATGAGAGCATACGGTTCTGGAAACTCCAGGCCATCCACTAAAGAATAGACATCGTAGTCAAGGATGTGGTTGCGTCCTAAATGATGATCATAAAAATACACCTGCAAAGCGCGGATACAGTCTCTGAATCTGTAGTGACGTAAAAATATTAAACTACCTTAAACAGGGAAACGAAGTCAAGTCATCAACTTCTCCATGTATGTCCGATGAGGTACGTGGTCTGCGGAGTGTCTCAAGTATGATTAGTGTGCCTTGAAAGGCGAGGCGGCCGAGTCAAGGTGACGGGCGAGAGGGCAGAGCGGGATGGCAGGCGAGGCAACCGAGTCCAAGTGACGGGCGAGGCGGCATAGCGGTCTGATGGTAGGCGAGGCGGCCGAGTCCAAGTGACGGGCGAGGCGGCATAGCAGTCTGATGGCAGGCGAGGCGGCCGAGTCCAAGTGACGGGCGAGGCGGCAGAGCAGTCTGGTGGCAGGCGAGGCGACCGAGTCGAAGTGACGGGCGAGGCGGCCGAGTCCAAGTGACGGGCGAGGCGGCAGAGCAGTCTGCTGGCAGGCGAGGCGGCCGAGTCAAAGTGACGGGCGAGGCGATGCACTTTAAAGAAAACTTTATGTCATAATAATAGTGCAATGCTATGGGTTTCACCCAATACTCGATGGTCATAGCAGATCGCGGCGGTTCAGTCCATGTCCAAGACATTATGTCACTGCGTTCGTGGTCGAAGTACATCGCATATCCCGCTCCACCTGAAAGCGATATGAAAGTCTGATCAGAGATTCTGAAAGCTTCTCATTGAAGTGTATTCTGGATTTATCGCAAATTTAATCTCGGCTGCTGCCACTCCTCATGTGTATGACACAACCTTGATATCTGAATGGATGAGGTAGCCAACCGCATCGGCTTGAAATGCAGACTGTGCTTTTATATTCAACATCATTGAAGCAGAGTCTTCGGTGCAAGAAAGTTCAACGCATATTCCCTCCAAGGGAATCCTCCAAGGTTACCCTCACCTGCAAGAGGAGGCTTCGCATCCGCTAAACTTACGGCGATGCTCACCACTGTGAAAAGTCTAAAGATGGTACCGAAACAAAGCGTGCGTGCCATAGGAGCAGCTGGGCTATTCGCACGCATCCCCTCGAGGCTCGAAGTTTTCAACATATTCCAATAGTATTCATTTCTCTCCATCTACTGTAGAAAAACTTCGCCACCGCCCGAAGATTAGGTATTAGGGACTAAATATATCATTTCCCATATAAACGATATAGCATGTATCTCCTTTACATTAAACAACTCTTTTAAAACACATCATGGCATTTTCTATCGTATGTAAACAGTAAACATTATTTCCTTCTAATATATCGCGAATACTTCAATTTCTTCACTAATCTACCCTGCTGCACTAGGTTTTCACAGTGTTATGAGAAGTTCTACCTCGTGGAGACTCATCAGTCGAACGAAACGTGACCGAAGAGTTTGATTGGTGGTTTGGTCGTTTCGGTTTGAAAACCGATCGTAGACCAAAACGTGCACCAGAAAATTGTCTTACGTAAAGTGAAATGCCAGCGACACGTGTGCGACACGTAGGAGATGATGTGGAGAGTATATTCTGTGACGTGCGACTTCTGTATTCGTCGGTTTTTTGGGACGGCGATGACTTTTCATGATGATCGATGACATGAATTGGTCGATTTGTGTCTCCATCTGGTCATGACGGTTTTCATCACAGTTCTGGGCGATGGATTTGATCGAGACGGTTTTCGGTCACGAATCGGGGTGGAGAGTCATCGGTCGAACGAAACGTGACCGAAGAGTTTGATTGGTGACTGCAAAGGATGTTGGTCCGGTCAAATTTTTATGACGGTTTTTGGTTTAGTTACGTTGACGTTGGTTTATATATGGTCGTGACGGATTGAGTTACATTTATACACTTCAGGTCTGTGAATTTTTGTAAACGAATTCTTTGGTCGAGACTACTCTCGCAAGCCAGAGGTTACGAGCTTCGGCCGCTGCGCGGCCGATCGCGCGATTCTCGACAGAAAGCAATGGAAAGCAGCTCGTAACCTCTGGTTCTTTTCGTGTTTTGGCCTGAATTTCGCTACCTTTTTCTTCCAGGAAACCAACTTGAACCGCGGAAACGCCTGTTTTGTATGCTTACTGTATACTGGAAAAAATGTAACTGTTACCGCGCGCAGCATATAATATTCAGCTATTAGGAAAGTTCGTTGATTAAGCGGTCCACGATATACTGAAACCTCGAGGGTGCTCCTTAACATCCCCATGAAGTTCCTTTCTGGCTCGACTTACTCTGCTTGATGCGACGAGTTGGGGTCGCTGAGTAATCAAGCGATGGGCAGCAATGGAGGTGAGGATTTCTTTCAGCGGTTCCTTAACCTGAATACTTTAAGTTTTTCGAACGTATGGGGGGATGTTTGGAGATGTCTGAAAGGTATTTGGGGTGCAATATGCGTGCAGGCGCGTCGGTGATACAGTTTTGTCGCATTTCGAACTCGTATAACTTGAGCTGTGGGACAGGGATGGAGGTGCGGATTTCTTTCAGCGGTTCCTTAACCTGAATATTTGAAGTTTTTCCAACGTATGGGGGGATGTTTGGAGATGTCTGAAAGGTATTTGGGGTGCAATATGCGTGCGGGCGCTACTGCGGTATATAATGGTCGCATTAGACACGACTATAACTTGAGATGTGGGACAGGGATGGAGGTGCGGGTTTTTTCCGGTGGTTCGTTATGCTTAGTACTTTGCGTTTTTCGAACGTATGGGAGGATGTTTGGAGATGTCTAAAAGGTATTTGGGGTGCAATATGCTTGCAGGCGCGATTGCGGTATAGATTTGTGAAGTGTGACACACCCAAATCTTTAGCCATGAAACCGCGATGGAGGTGCGGACTTTATCGAAGGGTTCCTTATGTATATGACTTTGAGTTATGCATACCTATGGGGGTTTGTTTTGAGATGCCGAAAGGGATTTGGGGGTGTGCTATGACCACGGGAGCGAATAGAGATAATTGAGATTTGTAACTTCTAGAACTTCAAGTTGAATAGTGGAAACGTCACATAAGGTGATATTTGTGCCTCTTGTCCTTATCTAGCGTGTACAAAACTAAAGCACTTGCGCGTGCTATAGCTTGCTTGTGACACGTTTGTAATCTTATGTAGGCATGAAAACCCTAGGTGGAGAACAAGATGATAATGTTTGAGTTATAGAGTAAACTGACTATATTGTATAATAAATAAAAGCCGAAGTATGGCCTAAAGTTGTGTGGGGGGCTGCATGGGGAGTTAAGAGCATTTTTCAAAAGTAGATATGGACATTTGAGCCGCCCGTGGCGGACATTTTGGTGCGTGGGGGTAGGGGTGGCGCCAGCAGCGCCTAGATGCAATTTGTCGGGGAACTTATCTGATACAGGGTCGAAGACAGGTGGAGCTGTGCATATGAATGTGTGGAGGGCTGCATGGGGAGTTAGGAGCATTTTTCATAAGTAGATTTGGGCAACCGAGCCGCCCGTGGCGGGCATTTTGGTGCGTGGGGGTAGGGGTGGCGCGAGCAGCGCCTAGATGCAAATTGTCGGGGAACTTATCTGATACAGGGTCGAAGACAGGTGGAGCTGTGCATATGAATGTGTGGGGGGCTGCATGGGGAGTTAGGAGCATTTTTCAAAAGTGGATTTGGGCAACCGAGCCGCCCGTGGCGGGCATTTTGGTGCGTGGGGGTAGGGGTGGCGCCAGCAGCGCCTAGATGCAAATTGTCGGGGAAATGATCTGAT
>LGRX02029754.1:0-16740 GCA_001247695.2 Cymbomonas tetramitiformis
TGCTCATATCTAGGCACATATATAGGCTGCATTTCAGCTCATATATAGCCTCATATATAGGTTGAATTTCAACTCATATATAAGCTGAATTTCAGCTCATATATAGGCCGAATTTCAGCTCATATATAGGCTGAATTTCAGCTCATATATAGGCTGAATTTCAGCTCATTTATAGGCTGAATTTCAGCTCATATATAGCCTCATATATAGGCTGAATTTCAGCTCATATATAGGCACATATATAGGCTGAATTTCAGCTCATATATAGCCTCATACATAGGCTGAATTTCAGCTCATATCTAGGCACATATATAGCCTCATATATAGGCTGAATTTCAGCTCATATCTAGGCACATATATAGCTGCATTTCAGCTCATATATAGCCTCATATATAGGCTGAATTTCAACTCATATATAAGCTGAATTTCAGCTCATATATAGGCTGAATTTCAGGTGATATATAGGCTGAATTTCAGCTCATATCTAGGCACATATATAGGCTGAATTTCAGCTCATATATAGGCTGAATTGCAGGTGATAAATGCTGTGAATCCTCTCGGTACATCATTAGTCACTGAAAATGTTTGCTACAAATTTCAGCATACATTAACATTGGTTTCCCTTCCTTTCCATATGATTCTCACACCTTTGTAATATTCATGTTTTTGATATGCCCTTCATATATTCTTCACACATTTTTAATGCATTCTTCACACAATATTACTATGTTCACATATCATATTCGTATATATGAGCTGAAATGCATGATACTAGCTGGGTGTGTGAAAAGCATGTTGAATATTGCAAATACATACGAATTTTGTGTTAAAGGTGTGTTAAAAGTATATTACAATACTACTGTGGGCTATACGCGCACAGAATGCCGCTCAAATTTGTTTCACACGCAGAGATATCACACGCCAATTTTATGCACGGGTGAACTACACAGTCACACTGTCTCTAACTGTCTTTAACACACTAGTACATCCGTCTCCTCGGTATCGCTGTCCGGAGGTAGTTCCTCGCTGGGGAACATGTCAACATCCAGACCGTTCTCAACATACTGACCGTCCTCGGACTGCAGTGCCCACTTCGGTTCCACTGCAGTGGGTCGCAGTGACAACCCGGGGACGATCTTGACGTCCAATGTCAACAGCTTCTCCATGGAAGCTGTCACCCAAGAACGGTCCTTGTGGGTGGGGTGGGTGTCGAGGACCAAGGTAACGTCCGGCGATTCCACGAGTTCACCGGTCTCGTCGGTCTCCTGTGGCTGGTGTGCAGCAAGAACAACTCCTCGCCACCTGTTGACCACATACCCATTATCCGCCTTGCCACATATCAACTTGGGTTAGAACACAGAAAAAAGGAAGCAGCAAATACCTTTCGTTTTCTTCGTCCGGCTCCTCCGGGATCCAGTCCAAAACTGACTCGCCGATGACAATCTTCAACTGCTTCCCTCCAGCAAGGCCTCCAATGGGGACTACTTCTCCGTAATACCTGAAAATCAAGAGAAAATTAAGTGAAAACCGGAGGGGGATAAAGCGGTTCAAAGTAGAGAAACGTAAAGCATTAATAAAATAAAGCAGTGAGAAAAACTTACCGGTGGAAGCAGGCATTTATGTTGTCGTTCACCAGTTTTGCAGTGGCCGGAACCGGCTTTCCGTTTGGAAGTCGCCGGTTCTTAGTGGTCAAAGGGCCCATCGCCGGCCCTTTCTTAGCGGCCTGCTTCGTTGCCTGAACCCGGTTGGCGTGCTCGGCAACGATCTTCGGCTGGGGAATGGACGTAGGTCTGGCAGTCGCTTTTTCCCCTCGGCGGGCAGGGGAGGCGAACGCCTTCACGAGACCCTCATCCCCGTCATCGCCGGGAGAGTCCCCATCTGCTTCATCAATATGCTGGGCGGGAGGATCGGCCCTAAGCCGGTTCACCGGTTGCAGCAAGCCTGAAAGCCGGTGGCAGGAACTCCTGATCTTGGCAGATAGACGGTTGTTCTCCTCGATCAAAGCTTGTGACCGGGGGGTGCCAAGATTCGTCGTGTCCGAGGAGGTCTTCGCGGGCTTCGTCGTCCGTGGAGGGAGCTCACTCCGCTGCACGATTTGGGCTGCCCAGCCCAACCACACGCTACATATTCAGCACATATACCGCCGAACTCAACTAAAATATAATAATAGACGAAGAAAAGAAATATGGCAATACAACACAGTGCAGCGGGGAAAAGCCACCTGTAATACCTGTGCATTTGTCCAAACCGAGCTTTCGCATGTAGGCCTTCCGCCTCTCGATGTTCGCCTCTCTTTCACGCTCGTAGGAGTTCGGCTCGGCCGCATCACGTACCACAGCAGCAACCGGCGTCACCTCCATCTCCTCCGAGTCGTCATCCGTGTAAAGATCAGGCATGGGTTCGTCCTCGTCCGACTGTGAGTCGGACACGTAGTCCCACTCCGCTTCCACAGCCTCCACAGCCTTCCTCTTGCCTTTCGACTTCGAGCTGGAGGGGTCGACGGTGTCGTCGTGAGGGGGCTCTGCGTGTAAGTAAAAGTGTAAGTAAAAATACAGACAGGAACACACCGCATTTAAAAAGCTCACATACTAGCTGGATGTGTGAAAAGCACGTAAAATATTTCAAACATGTATGAAGTAGAAAGAGAGATAAATTGCTAAAAAAAAACTTACAAACAAAGGTGCAAAAATAAAGAAAGGTGCCAAAAAAACACACACACCTTCCCGCCGTGGCAAACTGCACGATGCTCGTTTCCGAGGAGTTGGTGTGCGTTTCTGTTTCAGCAGATGTCAGCAAAAATAAGGACTACTGTATACGCTGCACGACATGTTATAGGCAGGCAGGGCAAAGGAACGCTGTGCTAAAAAACATACCTTCTTTGTCTTCTTGTTGTACTGCTTACGCAGGGCAGACATGGCGGACAGGCGTCCCCAAATCCGCGTCACGTTCACACCCTCGAACTCCGGGGCACTCTGGATGGCGTCGATAACCACAGGCAACTTCTTCTTGTCCTGACGGGGGTCGTCGAAAGTGTACATAGACCCCTTGCTGTCAACATTCAGGTGTTGCCTAACAACAGCGCGGATGATGCCGTTCTGCAAGAGCGTGAAGGGCTGGTACGGCTTTTTCGGTCTGGTCCTCTTGGGGGCCGTGAGGGCCGTGCGGGACTGTACACCTCCTCGTCGCGGGACAATGGCCTCGTTGGTAGGTTCGGGAGAGGGTTGCGGTGCCGGAGCCAGATACACCTGCAAATTAGCATCACGAGTGAGTATCTCGGCCATAACCATGTCGGAGGCCATGATATGGGTCGCCTGGTCCATAAAAAGCCTATCCATCGAGTCACCGCCAAAATGTCTACGAACAAGAGAGCCCAACATCTCAGCAGTGATGTTTGCAGGAATCGCAAGGCTGGTGTCTGCCTCAGTTGCATTCCCAAAGGAACATACGGGTGTAACAGTCAAAGTTTTAAAGCGGGGTGCCGCCATGATGATTCTCAAAGTGATGCCCTGCCTGATGCTGTCGAGTTCAAATACGGGAGGATGAGGATATCTGACCTGGACTGCCGTATCTTCCGGACTCCAGCTAGCATGCCCGTTACTCCTGCTGTGACCAATAACATTACTAGAAGAGATTTTCCACCAAAAAATCTATATATCTGAAGCGTATCCACGATATTTCCAACTACAGCAAGAGTGCAGGCAGGTCCAACAATGCAAGAGATGCTTGCTTGCTCGCTTCAACTCGTACCTCCTTGGAATGCTGGTTGATTGTTGGAGGTCGGTTGGTGGCTGGGGGCCGCGTAACGTTGAACGTGTCACGATACCGCAATTAGAAATCGAGATCGTGATCCAGACATACAATCCAACGGTTTGACAATACATGTAAATAAAACGGTCACCTGCAACGGTCGGTAAGGATACGTCTAACGGTCGGCACAGATGGCATCTTGTTGACTTGCGGTCCACATCCAAAAATAAGCTATTTTTGAGCAGCGCAGAAGCGACAGGGTCGACCATTCTTGAGTAGTAGTGTCCTGCTCCTCGATAAAAAAACAAGCAGGCGCCTGTCGTAACGATGCCTGTTGCAACTAGAATGACGCTTGATTTACTGACGCTAGTATGCCTACTGGTCAGCATGCTGCCCGCAGCGATAGGCATGCGCGGCATAGGAAGAATGGTGGCAATGATGACGGGAGCTCCGCAGCCCGTGCAGCCCATGTCGCAACAGCCGCAGGTGGATAACAGCGCTTCTCCAATTTCCTTTGAGGTTTCTGACACTGATGAGGAGTTTGAAGTCGTTAGCGGTGTTATTCTGGACGGTTCCGACCGCCTGACGTCTCTGCTGCAGCGCCTTAGTCTCATAGATGGGGGCGAGGATAGCCTGAAGCAGCCTGAGTGGATGCGGTTTCCGGGAACTGCAACCCGAAGCGTCTCCGATTTTTCAACTGTCACTGAATCCTGGGCTAAGCGAGGCAATTATCCTTTGTCAGCGAGTTCCAGTCGGTCTGTTGCTTTTGAAGCCAGCCGTGTGCTTCAATTTAAATCTGAGAGTAATATCCCACGGCCATCCATAGATAATTTCCTGAAGGGCACGTATGATCTCATGCTGGAAATTGATGGAGCCAACTTGTATCCACCCTCTTTGTACGCTTGTAAGGAAGTTCTGGGTGTCCCGCCATTGGCTGACTTTACGGTTCCAGCTGTTGCTGGCATATCTGACTGGATATATTTTGGCGTGGAATACGTGGTGCAGGAGCTTTTACTGGATCCGATGTTCGTCAGCAACCTCTACCAGGACCGACTCCGACCGGAGTACGACGCATGGGGCGGACGCCACATTTCTCAGGTCCACGACCCCGCCCAAGTGGCAAGTGATCTTTTCCATCCTGACAATGGGTTGTATGAACTTGGACTAGATTGGGTACAGCCTTTTGAATGGAAGACCTACAGTTTAGGTCTTATCTTTTTACGTTCCTGGAATCTGCATGGCTGCATGCGATCGAAGTCGCGTTTTTTTAAATGCCTCGCTATTATCCCGGGGCCGAGTGAGCCCCCTACTTCGCCAAATGAAGAAGGTCATTGTTTTCAGACTTACGTGGATCGCATCGTCGACGATTACACACGTCTCTGTACTGGCTTTCAAGTGACCGACGCAAACGGTCGGTCTTTTAACCATATCCCCTTCCTGGTTGCATGGTCTGCAGATACTCCGGCTGGCGCGAAGATAAAAACGTGGGAAGGACACGCGGGAGTTTTCGGGTGTGACCGATGCTGTTTTCAAGGAATTTGGTATCACGGCGCAGTACGTTGGCTGGGATACTTGGAGCGGTCGGCTCAATACATCCTGCATGGTAACGACGAGATGTGGCACGCCAGAGATGCTCCAAGGTACAGCGCCAAAGTTCTCAAACGTCTCAGTGAAAGTGACGCCCCACACCGACCTTTTACACTCCTTTCGCGACTTTCTGAGCTGGATACTTTTGATCTCGTGCACAGCGTCTTAATTCCTGTGTGTCACAAATTCACCGAGGGCGTCGTCAAGAGTTTTTTCATCAGGATACACGCGGACATGTCGAAAAAAAGAAAATCGATCGTCACTAATAGGGTAGCAGTTCTACGTGGCTCTGCCATTTTTGGCAAATATTCTTCCCGCGAAATTGCAAACCCGGTTTTGCACCTGTTATCTCACTCATTCGAGCAACTTAAGTCTTTAATATGCGGGTATGGAATTTACCTATACCGAGGCCTTTTAAAGCCATACCAATGGCATTTGTTGCTCTTGCTGCATAAGATAGCAGTATATTTTCTGTGCCGTCGGTTCAAGCGGTGTGAGTTGCTTCGTCGTAAAGTGCAGAGTTGGTTGGATGACTTTGCGAAACTATCTGAAAAATATTTTTCAGTCTCGTTTTTTACCCACAACTTGCACCAAGTTATCGCACACCTGCTGGATCAAGAAGACTTTTTTGGGCTGACTTCTTACATTATGGAAAGCTGGGTCGAGCGTTGTATGCAGTTTGCAAAGCGCGTGACCCGGTATCACGCCACAAAGGACCCCCACAAAGTGATCGCCAACTACATTCTCATGCAGAGTGCGATCCTTCGCCAGTCATATTCCTACGGGATTTCCACAGTTTCTGGAAAAGCTTATGCCCCGCGCATGTTTCTCAAAGAAACCGTTGAGAGTGTATCTCTACGTTACGGCCAGCTTCCGGTTGTTTGTATGGCTGACGGTGTGCGTTATTATCGAAAGTTTTTCTCATCCGGTGATGTCTACGATAGTCGTCAACGTCCGTTGGTGTATTTTGACGGTCCCATGTACACATGGCACCTGGGGGGGGGTCGAATTGACCATCTAAGGGGTTTGGGTATTGCCCGGAGAGTTCTCCAATGCATGCTACCAATGTTGATAGCAATATTACCTATTTCGATGTTGCCGAAAACGATGGTGCGGTCCATTTCGGCTGATTCGAATGCATTTGGTGTGCAACATATGTAAAACTCGGGGGGGTGTAGGACTTATAAGATAGGGTTTGAGCGTGCTAGCACCCTTAATGAGTCGGGAACGTGAAAATTGTTATCATATGTGTACTTACTTTATAATACATGTCCATACAAAATATTTATGTACGACAAAAAGTCCTAGAAGTCTTGAAACCTCAAATTGGACACAAGTTATGTTATTCGCGAAATCGCGTAAATATCACTGTTATTAATAATAATACCAACACAGCAACCTATTCAAGCCTAGTTCTACAACCAGAGTGCATATATTACAACTAGTATATATGCTTTTCAAGTCCTAAATAGGAGTCAGCCTACTACAACTGGCGATCGACGATCCCGGCCATCTTCAGCCTTACAGCGAACACAGGCCGTTACAACGGATGCGCAGACCTATACCGTGCACTTGAAAGCGCCTGCGTCACTCACAGAGGGAGCGCCATATCAAATAAACGGTTTATACACGTGACTATTCAACTATTTATTAAGTGCTTTCCCAGGCCATGCTATGCGGTTGCCGGCGGAACCGACGGCGATGTCGTCACGTACGGTCACCGTCGGTTCCTGCATCACCCCCCCCCCGGAACTGTTGGGATTTTAACCCAAGCTGAGCCGGGTGAGACCCAATACTCAGACTTCAGTCCCGAAAAATATCGCACTGGTTCTGCACACCTTGCCGAGCTCATCCGTCCCTGCCGGCGTGTTGAATCATGCAACCGGCAGTTAGGGTTCCACCTTTTCCCCCTATCAAAAGTGCAGCAAACCGGAGGGTACGTTCCCTTCTAATATGGAGTGCTAGCCGGTCGCAAGTCCTTCGGCAACAGGGGAATACGTTTCTCTTCACCTGCAGCACTTGCATCCGCCCCCCCCCCTCACGGGACTGTTGGGAATTCAACCCAAGCTGAGTGGAGTTCGCCCCAACACTCAGACTGCAGCCCCAAAAATGCCACTCATACTAGCAGCACTATGGAGACAAGATATGCACCCGCCAGAAGGCCTGTGCCTTAGGCAAACCAAACTAAGGTAAAAAGATGAGGCTCGCAGGCTGCATTGGGCCTGCTGCAGTCTCATTCGTATTTTCTCGGCGCTGCCGCGCTCAACAATTCTAGCCTCCACAAAACTAGTTATTACGGGCTTCGTCAACTGAAAAGAAACAGCTACTCTTAAGCTCAAAACAGCCCGTGAAAAAAATACACCTTTGGTTTACCTTCTTGGGAGTTTTTTTGCAGCTCTCCAAGCGAATCTGCACACAGCAAAGTCCGACAGAGTTAGAGGGGGGAGCAGGGGTGATTAGACCCGAGGACACACAAGTCCCGCCAGAGAATTACTCTCTGGACGCGCTGCTCCCTTTAAGTAAAAAGCTTAAAACCTTCCTGTGAGGTCAAAAAAGGCTGTGACCAAGTCTGAGCGCATGCGATGCAGAACAGAGTGCATCGCAATAGTTCAAGCCTATCAGCGGAAATTCGGGACTTACACAGTGGTCCTCGTGTCAGCAGCGAACGCGGTCAGTTCCTATCAACTGAGACCCGAACTCGAAATTCGGCCACACTAAAAGTTTTCTAAAAACCCCTTCTAAAATCTGAAAAACTCTAGTCGCATCTTTATGTGGTGGATGTTTTTTAAAATCAATCCGCGTCACCTGAAAAGTTAGTAGCAAGGAGTGTGAGAGAGAAAACCAGTACCTTGTTCTAAGTCAAACGACATATATAAGGCAGGTCAGAGCACGCGCAGGGTCAAAAATGTTTTGAGACCGCTTGAAAAACAAATGTTTCTAAGCTCGCCGCCTATTTTGCCACGTAGGATGAGTGAGCGTCTGCTGACCTGTCGTGGGTGTGAACGCGGTTTTCGGCGGGACGAAAGATGACTTTAGCAACAACTTTACTCATTCTTAGATGGTCATTTTACCGGTAGTCATAGGTGCCATGTGGTACGGGACGTTGCTTGCTTTTGTAGTTATCGAGAACAGGGCACTTGCTCTCATCGACGAAGTACAACACACGTGTGATGCAGACGGGCTCATTTCAGTACAGTTCCGAGTGGAGTTTGACGTGAGTGGTCGAATGCTGGTTGCAGTTGACAGGATAATATCTGTCGTGGACTACATAGGTCCTGATGACCCTAATGATATCCATCACCAGTGCTTGGTTATTCATAGCTTACTTCACCCGTACGTAAAATAGGTAGCGAGGAACTGCCTCCGGACAACGATACCGAGGAGACGGATGTACTAGTGTGTTAAAGACAGTTAGAGACAGTGTGACTGTGTAGTTCACCCGTGCATAAAATTGGCGTGTGATATCTCTGCGTGTGAAACAAATTTGAGCGGCATTCTGTGCGCGTATAGCCCACAGTAGTATTGTAATATACTTTTAACACACCTTTAACACAAAATTCGTATGTATTTGCAATATTCAACATGCTTTTCACACACCCAGCTAGTATCATGCATTTCAGCTCATATATACGAATATGATATGTGAACATAGTAATATTGTGTGAAGAATGCATTAAAAATGTGTGAAGAATATATGAAGGGCATATCAAAAACATGAATATTACAAAGGTGTGAGAATCATATGGAAAGGAAGGGAAACCAATGTTAATGTATGCTGAAATTTGTAGCAAACATTTTCAGTGACTAATGATGTACCGAGAGGATTCACAGCATTTATCACCTGCAATTCAGCCTATATATGAGCTGAAATTCAGCCTATATATGAGGCTATATATGAGCTGAAATTCAGCCTATATATCACCTGAAATTCAGCCTATATATGGGCTGAAATTCAGCCTATATATGAGTTGAAATTCAACCTATATATGAGGCTATATATGAGCTGAAATGCAGCCTATATATGTGCCTAGATATGAGCTGAAATTCAGCCTATATATGAGGCTATATATGAGCTGAAATTCAGCCTATATGTCACCTGCAATTCAGCCTATATATGAGCTGAAATTCAGCCTAAATATGAGCTGAAATTCAGCCTATATATGAGGCTATATATGAGCTGAAATGCAGCCTATATATGTGCCTAGATATGAGCTGAAATTCAGTCTATATATGAGGCTATATATGAGCTGAAATTCAGCCTATATATGAGCTGAAATTCAGCCTATATATGAGCTGAAATTCAGCCTATATATGAGCTGAAATTCAGCCTATATATGAACTGAAATTCAGCCTATATATGAGCTGAAATTCAGCCTATATATGAGCTGAAATTCAGCCTATATATGAGGCTATATATGAGCTGAAATTCAGCCTATATATGAGCTGAAATTCAGCCTATATATGAGCTGAAATTCAGCCTATATATGAGGCTATATATGAGCTGAAATGCAGCTTATATATGTGCCTAGATATGAGCTGAAATTCAGCCTATATGTGAGGCTATATATGACCTGAAATGCAGCCTATATATGTGCCTAGATATGAGCTGAAATTCAGCCTATATATGAGGCTATATATGAGCTGAAATGCAACCTATATATGTGCCTAGATATGAGCTGAAATTCGGCCTATATATGAGGCTATATATGAGCTGAAATTCAGCCTGGCCTGAATATCAGTCCGGACAGCCGCGAATATCATACGCACAAATCCGGCCACTTTGGGTTCGAAGCTGAAATTATTCAGCGAATTCGTTAAAATGTTAGGGTTCCCGACAATACGCGTGGGTGTATATGGCTTTCGCAATACGTATCTATTCATGGTGAAACTTTACGCACCACCCGAGCTCATCAGTCCGGACAGCCGCGAATATCATACCCACAAATTATTCGGCCACTTTGGGTTCGAAGCTGAAATTATTCAGCGAATTCGTTAAAATGTTAGGGTTCCCGACAATACGCGTGGGTGTATATGACTTTCGCAATACGTATCTATTCATGGTGAAGCTTTACGCACCACCCGAGCTCATCAGTCCGGACAGCCGCGAATATCATACGCACAAATCCGGCCACTTTGGGTTCGAAGCTGAAATTATTCAGCGAATTCGTTAAAATGTGGGGCGGCTCACATACTCTTAACGGGGTACGATTCACATTTCCTTCACATTTCCTTCACATGTCATTACCATGTGCACATTTTTTCGGTAACATGTTTTCACCATGTTATTCACATATTTTTCCCATTTTAGTGCATGAATGCGATGTGAAAGTTAATAGCATATTAAGCTGATTTTAACATACGTTAATATGGTTTTCAAATAAATTTAATTTTTGACATGTCAATAACATGTTCCCTTTTTCACTAGTGAAATTGACCAACCATGCCCAAGAATGACCGAAGGGATGACTTGCCATCTTTAGCCATACGGCGTAGAGGCTGCTTTCCAACGGTGGGACCATAAGACACTGGAGGCTGAATTGCCATGACTGCTCTGGTTCTGTCTTCGATGATGGATAGGCCTGCTTCAGAGATGTGATGTCCGATAAAGTCTATAGATCTGACGAACAACTCCACCTTGGAAGGCCTGATGTAGAACTGGTGGTCTCTGCAACGCTGGAGGAACTGTCGAACATGCTTCACATGGCTGTCAAAATCTGGACTGTATACAATAGTGTCGTCCATGAATATGACAAGGAACTGGTCGATGAAGTCAAAGAATGCCCGATTTCCTACACGAAGTGCTGTTGCAGGAGCATTGGTCAATCCAAAAGGCATAACTGTCCATTCATAAGAACCGTATCTGGTGCGAATAGCAGTTTTATGAATGTCGTCTGGATGAATGGGGATTTGGTGGAAGAACTGGTTGAAATCAAATCTACTGAACCAGCGTGCTCCCTTCAGCTGCTCTAGTAGGGTGTCATGTGGTGGTAGTGGATACGTGTCCTTTATGGTGATGTTATTCAGGGCACGATAATCACAACACATCCTCCACTTTCCCCCTGGCTTAGGAGCGAAAATGATTGGGCATCCATATGGCGATGATGATGGACGAAGGATACCCAACTCGACATATTTTATGATTTGCCGTTTGAGCTCCTCCATCATGGGTGCTGGAATGGTGCGCACTGGCTGTGACGGAGGCTTATGTCCAGGTTCGATGTCGATTCTATGATATCCACCTTCAAACCGTTCTGGCCTATGACCAGCCGGAAGATCCTCCTGGAAAACGTCTGAAAAGTCTTCTATCACTTGATCACGTTCTGCTGTGACCTCGGGGTCTTCCATTGTGGTGTCTGAGTTTGCTGCTGCAAAGACCAATTCACCATCGACCTCGGAGAGGAAAAAGAGATATGCTACGGCTTCTTCAGCCGAACCACTGGATCGAATGCGACGGAGATGTTTTCTCATGGTGGTGGCGCTGACCAATTCCATTTCAGGAAGGCCATCTGAGTCTGGAGTCTGCTCAACTCTGGACAATACTGTGCGAATACTGGAGCCTGATGAATGCTTCCTAGTGATCGTCAGATTTTTGGTCTGAAAGTCAATGTGTGGATTCCTCCTCTCCAACCAATCTTGACGCAGAATGACAGTGAATGGTTTCATGTCAATGATGTAGAAATCTTCTGTATCCTTATACTTGCCCAAAGAAAATGTAGCCTTGGGAAGATAGGATGTGCAAGGTAGTTGGCTTCCTCCAGCCAATCCCACTGAAAATGATGAAGAATCTGTGGGAGCTATACCAAGCTGAGCAGCGAACTGTCTGTCGATGAAAGATGATGTGGCTCCTGGATCTACCAAAATGTGAGTACTCTGTCCATAAACTTTCCCTTTATACAACAACAGCTTCTTCTGTGATTTCAGCTGTGCTGTTTGAGACTGCATCTGTGCGATGTGTTCTGTGGGATTGTCCATCTGCTGAAACTGCAATGTCAGACTGGATAGGACTTCTTCTGAGATACTCTCAATCCGGCCACTTGCTTCAGTGGCATCTTCAGGATGATCTACCCTCGGGGTGCTCTCATCACCGGTACCTGCGCAGTACCCTGAGAGTTTCCCTGAGGAGCTGGAGCTGATGGAACTGGATCTGAAGTTGCAACTGCTGCATTGATGCTATGCTGATTTTTCAGTTCCTTGACCAAGGTGTTGATCGTATTGATGAGTTTGCCAGACCCATCTTTAGCACCCTGATTCTTCTGTGGCTGTCTCTGATTCTGAAAAGGACTCTGAGCTGGTGGCTTACCCTTGATCTCCTTTCCATCATTGGTACTGGTGGCCCAACAATCCTTCTCGATGTGGCCAGGACGACCACACCGATGGCAAGTCTTATCTTTCTGTGATTGTCCTTTTCCTTTTCCTTTGCCCTTGCCTTTACCACCTTTTCCTTTGTTCTGATTCTGATTGGACTTCTGGCTGCCATTCTGATTCCAATTCCGATTTTTGTTGGATCTGTCATATGGCTTATGGCCACGTCCTCTGTCCTTATCCTTTTTGGCTGGACCTCCAGATGACTGTTCCTTCTGCCCTCGATAATGAAGAGTCTCTGACTGCTTCGAATGAATGACATAGTTCAAGTCGAGCAGTATCTGTGTGGTTAGTGACCACGACATATTATTCCTTTCTGTCTCTGTCAGGAATCGTAAATGGAACTGTTTGCGAAGATCTGGATCTATGCTGTTGACAAATCTGTCCTTTATCAACACATCTTCCAGTTCAACTGCTGCCAATGCAGCCAGTGAAGTGAATGTGCGTAGATAATCTGAGAAAGTCTGGTTTCCTTGCATCAGTGACATTAGATGTTTTTTAGCCACTGATCTTTTATGGGGGTTACCAAACTGTCTGAGGAAAATCCCTCTGATCCCCGCATATGTGGCATCTGGTTGATTTGCCACGACCTGGAAATAGTGTCGGTCATTATTCTGTATGAGGGTCAGGAAAACTGTGATCAGGTCTTTGTCTGGAACTCCTGGATACGTGAATTGGAAGTATCTATCCACGGTTTCCAACCAAACCTCTGCGTCCAATCCCGATTTGTATTCCTTTGGTGGTGTCATTTTCACCTTGGGAACCAAACTGGGTGGTGCTGATGCTGGTGCTGGATCTGCATCTGGATCTGTGAAGATCATTGGAGGATTGTCTGCAGTATATTCATCATCTGGTTCCTGAGGCTCGTTTTCAGGATCCCGATGTCTGCTCATATCAGGCTTCATGCGGCTGATATTGTCGAAGAACCCTATCTTGTCGAATCTGGTCTGGGTATTATCATAACCAGCGTGCCATTTTGGGATCTTGAAACGACTGTATGCATCATATGAGCCTAAGATGTCAAAGAACCATGTAGACGGATCTGCATTGATGGGTGGAATATCTGGATCTTCTGCTTCTGCCATCTAAGAAAAAAAAAACACAACACCAAAATCTCTTCAGCTAACTGAGTGTGTGTTGATATATATATATACCTATGTTATATATGGTATATCTGTATATTATGATGAGGTTATACATATACATATATCCACCTTCTTCCCCCCTCAAGGAAGTGTGTGATACAGTGGCAGTTGTCAATTGCCAATACCTCATTCAGCATGCATTCCTTATAGGAATCTGCTGTTACAGTTTTAGGGTTGCAGCCCTACAGTCCTTGGGTTGTAGCCCTGCAGTTTTTGGGTTGTTGCCCTACAGTTCTAGGGTTGTTGCCCACAGTATTATCATGTCTGTGATGATTTAGCATGATATAATAATGCCAAAAAACGAAGTTTTTCGAAATAAAACTGGCATTTTAGGGCATATGTGGTTACAGTGGCCCTGTTACTCAATATGGTGTTTAGGGTGTTACTTGATATCAGTAACCCTAATACAGGTAAAAAATAAACAGTATGATGTTTTTGCAACGATTTTTAAGCAAAACTGCATTTAATACCTACATAAATGTAAGGTGGTTTTCAGGAGGTACGTTACACCCCTGTTACACACATTTAATTTTAGGGTTGTTACAGGGCGTTACACATGCTGCATAAATCAGGGATTGTTATTTGATATATAAACATTCATTTCAGCAAAAAAAATCAATCCGAAATTTTCAAAATGTGTTTTACGTACAACATTTTGAGCGATTTATCGTTACAGCAATAGCGTTACCCCTATATATTCAACACCTAATATTTAGGGTGTCACACAGATATGACATGTGTCATTATGATTTCCTGATACCTTAATAGGTATAAAATCATAATTTCAAATAAAATGGGCACACATTTTTCATTTTGAAATTAAACGTGGAGCATTTTTACCCATTTTACAGCTTTTTCAGCTATCTGAAATATTGCTTTAGTGACATATCTCGGTGTATATGTGGAATGTAAGTACAGAATCACTGTGAGGAACTTCACTTTTGCATATGACAAATTTCATAGCAAATAAGTGAGTTGTGCTGTATATCAACATTTATGGTTGACAGCATTCTGGGTTTTACTGATTTAAACCCATGCACAGCAAATGTACTTTTCTGATTATGTATAGATTAATCAACTTAAGTGGATACACCCACTTTAGTGATATTTCTCAACCTATGATTTGTTTTGAGCATAGGTCTGTGCTCTTAAGATTTATCAAAGTGATATATCTCATTTAGAACAAATCTGGACTTTGCTGGATACAATCACAGCAACTTGACACAACACATTTATATGTGTGTGATTGTCCTTAACACTATTGTCAGATATCATGTAAATACTGATCTGTGTGTTGCATGCAATTGATCTGATCAAGTCTGATTCAACTGTCAATATGCAACGTAGTTGTTGTAGTTGCTCCAGCGATAATAAAGGTATGGACAGTGTTGAGCAGTTACCAGCTGCATTATGAACACTGTATAATGCCTTCGGGTCTGGAGATATTCTCCATCCAGCCCTACAGCATGTTATCTTATCCTGTTCCCTTATGTATCGCCATCATTGACACTTTCCACGCACATGTGTTTGGAAGTGGTATCTATATTACCATGTACAATATAGTTGATCTATTCACTCTGAGTCAGTGAATTTTAACATGTATAATGAATGCTAGTGTATGTGCAGTGTGTAGTACTGCTGATTAGTACTTATGTCAGTGTGTGTGTGTGTTTACTTGTACACACTCTGCAGATTATGTTCTGGATATCACAATATCCTAGACAATTTATCATGCAAGACAGTCAGCATACCATGTACTGATTACATCTAACATGATATATCAAGTTTAGGGATCATTGTAATTCCATGCTAATCTCATTACAAAATGAGTTGCTTGATAGATTTTACATGAAGCTCAGGTGAGCATTCCATCCGGTGATCCACCATAGAATGTACATGTGATCTGGAGAGCATCTCGGCTCCACCAGGCATGACAAACTAATTATGGTGTTAAGATCACTTTCTGGCACCCTTTGCTACATGGATTCGAATATAGACTAGCATTCACTGCAATATGCTTATGCTCTATGTACTACAGCTGTTATCGTGATCAAGCTGTACAGTATAATAAAGCATGTACAATTCACAATCAATGCAATCATTCAACATAAGATATGTGCATAGTATAAAAGTGTATGCACTGCATGTTGATGATTACTGTAAGTGAAATAAGTGCATGTGTGTGTGTGCTGATTCGCACACACATGTTGTGAACAGATCATTGTGATGCTAAATAGAATGATGCTGATGATTAAAGTATTTGTGCAGCCATCAGAACACTTTGGAATTTGCTGCAGTATGATAATGATACTTTTACGGCAACATAGTGGTAATGTATCCAAGCATAACGATCATGTATACAGTCATTCTGCATATGATTTCGACGGGCTTATACATATGTGCTTCTCACTGCATGTAAAACACATCAAAATTGTGCACGCTAAAATCGGGCGTTCTTCGCATGTGACGAAATCATGAAGAACGTATATCGTGCTGACAGGCCATAAATCATTGTACGCGCTGACATTGTAAACAGTGCGAAGGAATTGCATTGCAAAAATCACTGATGTACGTCGCATACGAATGCGAGCGCTGACATGTATACGAATCAAAATTCTGCCGATGACAAGGATGTAATATATCATTCTGGACAATTTTTGAAAGTGATTCATACAAGCGCGCGCATGCTGCGATTGACTTCTGTAGAAATATGCGACCATCGCGCATGCTGCATATGTAAATTAGTGACCATCGCGCATGCTGCATGTATGAAGCAATTTAGTGCTATCATGAAAATCGTGATACTGCGCTGATGATTTTCCACGCGAAAGCGATTTCGCCGATGATTTGTCGCATCTGCGAACATGCATACATTTGCGAACCATTTATGCGAATACGT
>LGRX02029755.1:0-20095 GCA_001247695.2 Cymbomonas tetramitiformis
CCCTACAGCATGTTATCTTATCCTGTTCCCTTATGTATCGCCATCATTGACACTTTCCACGCACATGTGTTTGGAAGTGGTATCTATATTACCATGTACAATATAGTTGATCTATTCACTCTGAGTCAGTGAATTTTAACATGTATAATGAATGCTAGTGTATGTGCAGTGTGTAGTACTGCTGATTAGTACTTATGCCAGTGTGTGTGTGTGTTTACTTATACACACTCTGCAGAATATGTTCTGGATATCACAATATCCTAGACAATTTATCATGCAAGACAGTCAGCATACCATGTACTGATTACATCTAACATGATATATATCAAGTTTAGGGATCATTGTAATTCCATGCTAATCTCATTACAAAATGAGTTGCTGATAGATTTTACATGAAGCTCAGGTGAGCATTCCATCCAGTGATCCACCATAGAATGTACATGTGATCTGGAGAGCATCTCGGCTCCACCAGGCATGACAAACTAATTATGGTGTTAAGATCACTTTCTGGCACCCTTTGCTACATGGATTCGAATATAGACTAGCATTCACTGCAATATGCTTATGCTCTAGTATGTACTACAGCTGTTATCGTGATCAAGCTGTACAGTATAATAAAGCATGTACAATTCACAATCAATGCAATCATTCAGCATAAGATATGTGCATGGTATAAAAGTGTATGCACTGCATGTTGATGATTGCTGTAAGTGAAATAAGTGCATGTGTGTGTGTGCTGATTCGCACACACATGTTGTGAACAGATCATTGTGATGCTAAATAGAATGATGATGATGATTAAAGTATTTGTGCAGCCATCAGAACACTTTGGAATTTGCTGCAGTATGATAATGATACTTTTACAGCAACATAGTGGTAATGTATCCAAGCATAACGATCATGTATACAGTCATTCTGCATATGATTTCGACGGGCGTATACATATATGCTTCTCACTGCATGTAAAACACATCAAAATTGTGCACGCTAAAATCGGGCGTTCTTCGCATGTGACGAAATCATGAAGAACGTATATCGTGCTGACAGGCCATAAATCATTGTACGCGCTGACATTGTAAACAGTGCGAAGGAATTGCATTGCAAAAATCACTGATGTACGTCGCATACGAATGCGAGCGCTGACATGTATACGAATCAAAATTCTGCCGATGACAACTATGTAATATATCATTCTGGAATTTTTGAAAGTGATTCATACAAGCGCGCGCATGCTGCGATTGACTTCTGTAGAAATATGCGACCATCGCGCATGCTGCATCTGTAAATTAGTGACCATCGCGCATGCTGCATGTATGAAGCAATTTAGTGCTATCATGAAAATCGTGATACTGCGCTGATAATTTTCCACGCGAAAGCGATTTCGCCGATGATTTGTCGCATCTGCGAACATGCATACATTTGCGAACCATTTATGCGAATACGTTTCATTGCTGCGTCGATGTATGCCCTGCGCACACCTTATCGCGTATGTGTGCGATCAGCTGTTTCCGCGTGTATGCTGCGAGAAATCTCCTCGCGCTATCTCTGCGCTGTCAATATGCGATTGTATATTATTCGCCCTGCAGATATTCAATATTATGCGAGCGCTGTCGATATGCGCCCACCTGCAAACCTGCGAACAATATCAAATATACTACGTCTATCGCTGCACCCACTTGAGTTCTCGAGTATCGTGCCTTGACGACTTTTAGAATACCATCTGATACGGCTATGCATACAAGCGCCGTGAATATATTATCAATATACAAAACAAACACTGCAAAGTTGAACAGCAATGCAAGTGTACGGATGAGCGGGTTTGTGAGTGCAGTCTCTGTAAGAAGATCTGCTGAAGCACAACGCTTCCTCACTTTTGTACCTAACGTCTCCCATCATCTTAGATGGTACCGCCATTGGGTTGTGAACCCGAGACGTAGGTTGAACGACCAACATGGTAATAACGACTAGTTCGTTCATGCTGCGCATGCGAGTTCCGCGCATGCTGAAAGCCAAGATGGTTCTTGTTTGTTTTCAAGATGTATCTTTGCTTTGCCATCTTCGAGTTCGACATACGAACTCTCGATGACAGGGATGCCTGATGATATGACATTATCATCTGGCGACATGTACAGTCATCGTCGACCGTACTGACGACTGTCATAAATATATGACGCGACTCGACCTGTACAGTCATGGTCGACCATACTGTCGACTGTCATAAATATATATGACGCGACCGACTGTCATAATAATATATGACGCGACCGACTGTCATAATGTATGACATGACATGGTATGACATGTCTGACAGGTATGACACGTATGACATGTATGACACATGTGTCATCGGTCATGACCCTGCCACTCATTGTACGAAATGGGGAACATGACGTGTCCCAAACCGGCAGTGAGGGAGGCAAAATCGGCGTCGGCGGTGTCATTGTCAAAAGTAAAACCTTTGGGGAGCTTAAAACCGGTGGACTTGAGGAAGTGCACCAAGTCGCTCCCATACTGAAAAACATAGGAGAGTTGGTCGTTGTACTCCTCCTCGCGACCTTCCTCAACAGGTGTAGTCAGCAGAACGTCGGGGTCGTTGAAGAAATCGAAAGCCGTAGTAGGGGCTTCAATCGTGGATGTCGGTTTCGAACGTAGGGAGGAAGTCCCCACGATGCGGCGGGGTCGGTGGCCAGTAGATGGTGTACTGTGCGATGTCTGGGAAGGCGATGGAGAAGTGCCCGCACGCGCACGTGCTGCGCGCAAAGCACTGCCAACTCCTTCACGTCGGGCGGTAGCCATGTCGGGGATAAAGTAGTGTCGGTCCAGCTGAAATTTGACGCACGGAAAGTGCGTAAAGTGCTGGTAAATGCGGATTGTCGGTGAAAAAATTGACGGTTGTGACCGATGTGCAAACAAGCCGGTCGATGTCAAAAGTGTCGGCTAGTAAGTGTCGGCTAGTAAGTGTCGGCTAGTAAATGTCAGAATTGTCGGCTAGAATCACAGGGCGTGAAGCGGACGGAAGACAGATGAAAACACCACCACTGAACGTGGATGGGCTATAACCTTATAAGAAAGTAGAACAGTGGGTGACACTGTGGCATTTACCTCACAAACGGGCAGATTCTCTTACTCTCGTCCACAGAGTTTAGATTCGGCCACCCGCGATTCGATTCGAGGGCTGCGTTACTTGATGACTGTGATGCTCTGGTCTTTCTCGTCAAAACCCAGAATGTAGACGTTAAGACGATCTACCTTTTTCTTACGGACCTCGGCAGCGGACAGCTCAACTGTGTATTTCGCTCCCAACTGGCTCATGATACCGATATATTTATGGTCTAAGAGTTGAATATTTTGTTCATAATCGTAGCAGTATCAGTTGTTTCCTGCGGCCGGTTCTCACAGCAACTTGAAGGACATCATCTTAAACACATATAAGTCGCGAAGATCACTTTACTTAATTCATGTGAACGTCATCTTCGCTCGTTCGGAGCATTAGCTATGGAGCTCGGATGCGGGCAAATGAAACTGTTTTGGAAAGGTAGTATACTCCTCTTTTGGTTTCCGTGTCGTATGTTGGCTCTAGGACGGATAGTTGTTTGTTATTCGCGCGTGTAACATCGAGCTGGCGCAGGCTCCGCTTGTCAGGGTCACGACCGATGACATATGTGTCATACATGTCATACGTGTCATACCTGTCAGACATGTCATACCATGTCATGTCATGTCGAGTCATGTCATATATTATAATGACAGACAGTCGTCAGTATGGTCGACTATGACTGTACATGTCGTCAGATGATAAGTCACATCATCTGTCATTATTCAAGGAAAGACTTGAATGACATCTGTCATCGAGAGTTCGTACGTCGAACTCGAAGATGGCAAAGCAAGATACATCTTGAAGTAACAAACAAGAACCATCTTTGCTTTAAGCATGTGCGGAACAAGCATGCGCAGTATTATGGGGCGAACGTATTATTCGTTCTGACGATACTGGTCGTTCAACCAATGTCTCGGGTTCACAACCCAATGGCGGTACCATCTATGCGATGGGAGACATATGGTATAGATGAGGAAGCGTTGTGCTTCAGCAGTATCTTCACACAGAGACTGCACTCATCCCCCGCTATTATCTTACGCTTGTGTTACTGTTCTATAACGCAGCGTTTACTTGTATTTTATATGATATATTGAGGGCTCGCTTATCTAGCTCTAAGAGATGGTATTCTAAGCTCGTCAAGGCACGAACACGAGAACTCAAGTGCAGCGCGTAGATATCAATAATTTTGTGTTGACAGGTTGCGGAGCTCAAGCATATAAGGCGACGCAGTCGAATAATACGAATAATTGACATATCGCATATACCGCTGCAATAGCGAAGACAGTGCGCGAGATAATTGTCGCATTCGCAGGATCGCATACAACAGCCGATCGCACATATACTGCGCGACAAGGTGTGCATACGGCATACATGCGCGCAGCGATGAGATGTACGCGCATATATGATTCGCAGATGTACATAAATTCGCAAATGAGACGCGGACGCAGAAATCATCAGCGGAATCATTATCCGCGCGAAAATCAGCACTCGTATCAGATTGATAGGCATGTGGCTAACTGCACCTATGCTTATGACCACGCCTTGCCTGACGTAGCACGTTCGCGCATGTTATCAACGTTGTATCCACATCGTGTCGCACCTTGTACACCTGTTTAAAGGCGTTTACGATGCTCACGCATGCTCATGTATGCTCATGCATGCTCATGTATGATCACGTAAGCAGGTCTCGCAGCAAGATTGGTAGGCATGTGGCTAGCTGCGCCTATGCTTATGACCACGCCTTGCCTGACGTAGCACGTTCGCGCATGTTATCAATGATGTAACCACATCGTGTCGCACCTTGTAAACCTGTTGAAAGGCGTTTACGATGCTCACGCATGCTCATGTATGCTCATGCATGCTCATGTATGCTCACGTAAGCGGGTCTCGCAGCAAGATTGGTAGGCATGTGGCTAGCTGCGCCTATGCTTATGACCACGCCTTGCCTAACGTAGCACGTTCGCGCATGTTATCAATGTTGTAACCACACCGTGTCGCACCTTGTACACCTGTTTAAAGGCGTTTAGGTTGCTCACGCATGCTCATGTAGGCTCATGCATGCTCATGTATGCTCACGTAAGCAGGTCTCGCAGCAAGATTGATAGGCATGTGGCTAACTGCACCTATGCTTATGACCACGCCTTGCCTGACGTAGCACGTTCGCGCATGTTATCAACGTTGTATCCACATCGTGTCGCACCTTGTACACCTGTTGAAAGGCGTGTTCGATGCTCACGCATGCTCATGTAGGCTCATGCATGCTCATGTATGCTCACGTAAGCGGGTCTCGCAACAAGATTGATGATTGTCACAAACCACGGCTTATCGTGTACCTCAGCCGGGTTGTGACACTTGCTGTAGCAGTCTCTGTGACGAACGTATGACACGCGCAGTACGATACGCGCGAGGAGTTATGACAGTGACGAGATACGGAAATACGGATGGGTGTTACACTTGTTTGGAGATAGCGAGAATATGTAGGGCGGCGTAGCAGGGTGAGCCAGACGCTCATTTTTGTTTTGCCTTCGTAACAGTGATTCCGAAAATAGCCAGGACTCGCTTAAGACCGCGAAAACAGCAGTGTTATGAGATAATTTATGAGATACAGTATTCTTCTGCTTGTAAAGACATACATTTGTGGACTTACCCTTGTGTGATAGCGTCAGAACTGTAATTAACAGTCTTTTTCAAAACAAAAATGAGCCATATTACAGACATGTCGTCTGTAATGCTGAGAGTTCAACAGCAGTCCTGAAGAACGAGACCTCTGAATGGTGATGCCAGGGACGGATTGATCCGTACTGGTAAGCCTTGGAAGAGGTTGAGTGAAGCAGGCTGTTGCGACACTCGAAGTTCACCAGTCTTGCAAAGTACAGCGACAGCGATCACAGCGGAACCGGTTGCTAATTTTGCAACATGATTGCAGCGTTGAGAATTATGTACTGGGCTATTTCGGGAAGTGACATCCTGCTGGAGCAAAGCACCAGACAGTAAAGCCAGGGACGGATTCATCCGTACTGGTACGCCTGAAGGCGTGGAGCGAAACAGGACTGTAAGTGGGCACCATCACGACAGCATTCTTTGTAGCCACTTCACCCATGCTGGCGTTCTGCTGACTTACTGCGTGGACCAGAGACACTGAGGGCAGAGGCAACCTTGCTGGACATCTGGAAGAGCCAGTATAAGACAGGGTCACAGATGAAACCTTGCTCACCAGTCATGAACGAGATTATCCTGGCAGTGATTGCTACTTAGAACAAAGCACTGAAAGGTGAGGCCAGGGACGGATTCATCCGTACTGGTAAGCTGGGAAGTGTGGAGTGAAAAGAGCCTTCACACCAGTATCTCTTCTCCACCGGGAAGGTAGCAACGGAATCCAAGACTGACCGTCAGGAGCAGCAAAGGGCAGAGAGGCGTGCCCAGAGAGCGATACGAGTGAGCCAGCACTTCACAGAGCTGGAAGGAGAGGAAGGGGCTGCCAGTGGCCAGCCTGAGGCCCAAGCACTAGTACAGCCTGAGGCACAAGCACCAGTACAACTGCAAGCCCAGGCCCAGGAGCCGTTAGTAATCTTTGAGGAAGACATGGAGTACACTGACTCCGCGCGCGTCAACCTTGGTACGCTGCCCAACTACACGGGCACCAAGGAAGAAGATCGACCCAAGTTCCTGAGGGAGTTCGCCGACATGTGCGAGAATTTCGTACGGCAGCACAACGCCAACGTCAGGAGGAGGCTCAGGTCCGGGGCTGGCACTCTCACCGAAGCACAGATGAAGACCCTGAGAGAGACTCCCCCTGACTTTGAGTATCTGTGGGACATCGTCCCTGCGTGTCTGGCTGGAGAGAACTCACAAGCTCTCAGCTGGTGGCGCGAGAACTATGAAAAAGGGGGGGTAGTGGCCTCCAACATGGACCGGGTCCTCAAGGACACTAGCGAGCATGGCCCACTCGAGGGTACCATTCCGTGTGCTAGGCCCCCTTTCAATGAGATGAACACTGGCACCACGTGGGTGATAGCGAGGCCAGTGACGAACCAAGACACCCAAGGGGAGGTTTCCGACGAATATCTGACTGATGGAACCTCCCTGAAAGGCTTGACGGGACGTGATGGCACCCGTGATACCCAGTACTTCTACGCGCTCAGGGGCTTCATCGCTGCCCTTGACAAGAAGTTCATGATGAAAGGGACTCAAGAGAAAGTGGATCTGTTGACACAGAAGCCACAGGAGGTGGGGCAGGATGGGCTGACCTACATGAAGATGTGCCAACGCAGGGAAATGCAGCTCAACACTGGGAAGGTGTTGAGCGATGAAGAGCTGCGTACCTTCATCGAGGACTGCGTGGACAACCTGCGCATCAAGGTCTTCCAGACGCGGGTGAAGGAGCAACTGAGGGCACAGTTCCCGCCACCCAATCGGGTGACCTGGAAGGACCTGGAGGCCATCGTCGAGGTTCAAGACAAGCTCAAGGGCGATGCAGAGTCTTGGATCCTCACCTTCCTCCAGGAGATCACCAGACGGTGTGGCTGCCAGTACTCCACCTGGGAGGCGCGACAGCATGGCCTTGACCTCAAGGCCATAAAGAACTCGATCAAGAAGATTGAGTCCTCTGAGGTGGTGCAGTCAGGCGAACCGGAGAACAGCAAGAAGGCAGATACACCACCTTCTAAGAAGATGAAGAAGGAGGTGAATGTGGCCGAAAGAGCTAAGAAGGCCTCCTACAACAAGACGCCACCGCCAGCAGAGGGCGTGCGTACGAACGACAAGCCCAAGTGCTTGCGCTGCTTTGGAGGGGGCTGGCATGAGTCCGACCCCGAGCAGTGCAGGAGTGGTTATAAACACGTCAAGATGCTTGCTGGATTCCACGAGAGCAGGCTTGGTTCCAGCAAGTGGTGGGACGCGGAGAACGCCGCCCTGCGCATGTACAATCTGAAGAACCGCTTCAAGAACTCTGACTGGGGCATCCTGGTGACGGACTGGCAGCAGCTGTCCAACGACGAGAAAGACAAGTACAGAGCCAAACAGGCACCGGAGGACAAGCAGAAGAGCGCCACTGGCAATCCTGAGGCGTTGAAGGCAGAGTACCAGGGCATGGTGGCTGCTAGGAAGACTGCCAGTCGAGCGGGCAGTGTGAAGTCGCAGGTGCTGTCCGAGGACGAGGGCTCCGACGAGGAACCAGTCGCAGCGCACGTCGCGGAGAGGGAGACTCACACCGTCGATGCACGCGCGCACCACCATGGCAGCGCAGGGGTAGGAGTGTCGTCTGGCCCTCCAACCGAGTTACTCTCAGCTATGGCCGAGGAGATGGGCGAAGAGGAGCTCTCGAGCGCCCTCAACACCTTGGGTCTGGGGGCACTCCCCGAGACGCTGTGCAAGAGTGCGGAGTCTGAACTCACGGCGGCTCCAGCAGTAGCCCTGGGAAGTACCCAGCGCATGAGGGGCTTCCCAGTGAAGACACCCGAGGAGTACGAGGCAGACGCACAGGTGCCCATGGCGCCTGCGGCGGACGAGATGCAGAGGAAGGTGCAGCTCATGGCCTCCGTGATCAAGAGTCTGGGAGCAGCTTTCCGTAAGCTAGCTGCTGGACTCGTAGCAGAGGGTCGCATAACAGCTCCAAGGGGTGTGGAGACCTTGGTGGAACTGGCTGAGAACAACCAGCTCCCCGTGCCGACAGCCTCAGCAGCAGACTGCCAGGACATCAGCGATGAGGATGACGACTGCCCGGGCATGGAGTCGGGCGACGACAGCGACGATGATGACGATTGCCCGGGCATGGAGTCGGGCGACGACAGTGACGAAGAAGAGGTTCCTCTGGACGAGATGCCGGAGGACATGGTGGAGCAGCCCAGGAAGGGGAGGACGACGGTGCATGTAACCGCTGCAGCGGCCACCGTCCAGGAGAGCTACGGGGTGAGAGACTTCAGCGAGAGGGGCGAGCTGCACGCAGGGACCATGGAGGCCAAGGCGTACGAGCTATTGAAGAAGAAGATGCTCAGTGGCCTTACAGAGGAACAGCTCACTGCCATGGCACAGGTCCAGCCTGTATGCAAGCTCCTGAACGAGTCTTTGGCACAAGGAATGGCGCTGATGGCCTCTGGAGGCCTGCTCATGTTGTACAAAGCGCTTCTTCTGGACACGGGAGCCAACTGCAACATTATTCCCATCAGGACAGCCAACAGGTTGGGCTTGACCATCTTTGATGCGGAGACAGGGGCCAGGGTGGCTAGATGTGATGGCAGCCCTGCAGAATTCACCAAGTACTGCTACGTGGATGTGGTCCTCGCCGCGGGCACGCCGTACATGACTCTGCATCGGCTCCATGCCTTCGTCACTTACACCAACGACACTACGTGGGACTTCTTGGTGGGCACGGGACCCCTGAAGAACGCCCTCAAGCTGGCCATCGACCTCTACAGAGGCATCGCCACTTCTGAGGCCGCGGTGTCACTGGGCATGAAGGAGAAGGTCACGCTGCCGTTGATCGAGTTGACGCCGCCCGTTGATGCAAGGAGCAAGCGGAACGAAGACCCGAGAGTGTGCCTGGCCACTGAGATCTTCGACGTCGATGCCACGGCAGCGCGCACTCTTGCCCCCGCTTTTGAGGATTGCGCGCTACCACCACATGAAGCGGTGTCCCTGGACACAAGGGGAGAAGACCGTCTGGCCCTCGCAGGGGAGAGGTGTGCGCCTGCACCTTGTGCATTCTCGCGAAACCACCCCGAGCTAATGGACAGCCTGGCGTCATGGCTAGAGGAGATGAGGCTGAGAAGGTTCAACTCGGAGGAGAGGGAGAGGCTCGAGGCGCGCTGCCAGTCTATGGTGGAGGCGGGCTTCTTGAGACCCAGCTCAATGATACAAGGCGAGCTCACTGGGCGAGTCAGCTCACGCACCGAGAGCTCAACGTACGAACCTCCGGCGCCTGGCACGTCCTTGACAGACCAGATGTTGGGCATGCTACAAGCATCATCACGCAGCCAGCGGGAAGCCAATGTGGCGACCAGAGGTGAGTGGTCCAGTGCGGAAGAGCCAGATGCGAGGAAGTCTGTCACGCCAGCCAGCCTGGCTACGACTCAGTCAGACCCTCGCTATCCAGACCTCACGCCGGAGCAAGAGGCCGCGAGCGAAGCTGACTTCAAGCTGGCCAGCGTACAGCCATGGGTGGGCATGGCAGTGAACCCGTGGGATTACCAAGACAAGGAGAGCAGCTGGTCTCAGCAGCGCTTGTACATCGACCGCACGGGCTATGCTCGTCTGTGCACACTCTGCGAAGAGGGCGATGGAGGTGGTGTGGACGCAGGATTTGTGCGGGTCAAGTTCTCGCGTTGTGGAGAATACAAGACCATCTTGGAGACGGAGCTACTGTGGCCCGACTTTACGTTGGTGGACCAGAAGGTTGACAAGGAGACGAAGATACCCTCAGAGACCTGGACCACAAGGGCGAGCGGCAGGAAGGACAACGACCAGGTCCCACTCCCTGACTGTGGTGCCCATCGGGAGGCTGGAAGGTACACGATGGCGAGTGTTCAGGAGATCCTCAACACCCATCAGACTTACCCAGGGGTCGTGACGGGCAAGCTCATGTGGGACAAGGTGGCACGCCAGTTCTGCGTGCTCAGCGAGCACACTCGCGCCCAATGGGATCTCATGGAGCGCATGGTACGTCACTCCATGGAAGGTGCCGCCAACATGACCCCCATGGGTAAGATGACTGGCGAGTTCCAGCTGCCTTTTTACTATGAGAAGGACCAGCGCTGGCAGTACCAGCATCTAAAGTACGTACAGCGAGTGGACATCGCTGACCTTCGGGCTCGTCTGAAGGTGAGGTACGACATGGAGGTGGCTGGTGTGGAGGACGAGAATGTGAAGGTGGCCCCGCAGCTCACGCTGTCAGACGCAGCGGACAAAGTGGGGAAGTTCTACCCGGTGACAGATGGGGAAGGAGGCAGTGGCGAGGTGTTCAGCACGAACGCCGCCGCCGTGGAGTACCTACACCTGGGGGACAACGCGAGAGTGATGCTCGGTGCATGCAAGACAGAGGAGCAAGCACATGACGCGCTGGACACTTATGGGGCCAGAAGGAACCCTCCAGTACGCACGTCCAAGACTCTCAGGACGCCGAGGACGGTCAGGGGGGATGAGGCAGGGCCATCTGGCTCCGCACCGCCACCATCCTCAGCCACGCTTCGTTTAAGACATCAAACCTGGCCCAATGGCGTCTTCGACCCTGCCATGTTAGAGTACCACGCTTCAGTGTTCCAGGGCACCTACGAGCCAGAGTCGCCCACTCGCAGCGAGAACACAGCTGGGGAAGCCGACTGGCTGGATCTGGGAGGGATCTCAGAGTTCACGGCGCTGCATGGACAGACGGTCTTCCTCATCCAGTACCGTTGTTTCATGGGCGAGATCGAGTTCCAACTTGGGAAGCCCTTCGCGCAGCGAGGAAAGGGGGTGCACACGCAGCGACTCAGCAGCCAGACCCTGCACCAGTACTCCTCCTCCGCAGGAGTGGGACAAAGGGGAGAGTTTCTGCCTCTGGGTGGGCAGTCGAAAGGCTGCACGGGAGGACTCCTCGGCACCTTACAGAAACACATGGAGCATCTTGTTGATCGTACTCAACTCTTGGAGATAGCCAGAAGCCATTTGAGCAATGGCCCGCGGCAGGGCACCCTACGGGTGTTCAAGACCCGTGCCAACGCCCGGTCCAAGGCCGTATACTACCTCTTCGAGGACAATCGCTACTACCGTGAGCGAGGACCCAGTGACATGGCGTTCACCTTGGAGTACCTCTCCTCAGGAACGCGCAAGTTCGACTGCTGTAGCTGGGAGACCTGGAGAAAGGTGGCAGTGATGCACCGAGAACCATTGTCAGCGTTCACATCCTCGGTGGGCCCGGCATTGCTGGCTGAGGCACGTCGGGCAGAGGTGCAGGTGCGTCTTCGAAACGACTTCATGAGGTGCCTGGACCCGATCGAGGGAGAGGATGCAGGGAGTGAGGAGGGAGATGGCAGCATCTCGGGATACTCTTCCGACCTCGCGGCTGCTGAGGGTGTGAGCACTCACACGTGTCGCACTAGAACACCATCGCCGCAGACAGAGGATGAAGACAGCGTGGAGGTCATCAGTGAAAGACTTGTTGGACTGTCTGCCAGTTTGGCGCAAGGGCAAGCCGAGGTCGCAGCAAACAACCTCACCATGGCGGCTCTCTCGGAATCGATACGGGCACGTCAGGAGATCATCAGAGAATATGAAGAACGACCTCGTGCTGCCCGCGCGACTGCGAGGATGAGCACGCTTGGGCCAGACTGCCCGGGGCTTGATGGTCGTGATGGCGCGCGGGCCACGCCCACGCAGGCACTCTACTCTGGCCGAGCTCTCGGCGGGATACCGACCAGGGGCTTGGAGTGCAACATGGCACATAGACCTGAGCACCAGTCAATCAACGACATTCTGAGATCCCCAGCACATTCCGTCTGCACGCAGCAGACTGAAGCCGTGCCTCCAGCTGCACAAGAGCAGGACTCCATTTCGTACGTGCCGTCTACCCCGAGCTCTACAGCGCCCAGCAGCCCGGAGCGTTCCAGTGGCTTCGTTGCGCATGTCGCCACTCGACCGTCAGGCCATCCTGCGGCGCGCCCACAGAGTCCCACTGAGAGTGCCGTACAGCAGCGTTCGCCACGAGCTGGTCAGCGCAGGAGGAGATCTCCGAGCCCCAGGGAAGGCGCTCATCGTCAGGACGCGGCTCGCGGTCGACATGCCGGCAATGGCGCGTCGCGTGCTCCCCAGAGACGCCAAAGTTATGATGAAATCTGGGAGGAGAGGAGAAGGGAGAGCGCACTGGGGCCTTTTCAAGGGGGCACCGGGCCGGCTGCAGCCCGGCGCGCCCGTCACTGAGAAGCAGCCCCGGCGAAAAGCCGGGCACGCAGCCCGCCAATGATAGGCGGGCGAAGCGCACTCAGGTGTGCTTCCTGCTCGTGGGGGTGTTCGTGCGCTTGCATTGGCCGCAGCTGCCTCATTTTGCAGTAATGGCAGTATGGATGGCTATGGAGGTATTCAGATTTCTTGGTGGGGTCGTCGCCTGCTGGGCATTCCACACTGAAGTGCCCCGCAGAGCCATGGCACGCGCATTGTGGGCCATGCGCGCAGCACCACTCGAGCCATGGGCACATCAACAGGCGCCTCTGCGAGTGCTGTTGGAGCTGGCTAGGCACCTACTGCTGTTGACCAAGGGGGCCCTTGAGGTAGCTGGGCTCCACCATGCCCGGCGTGGGCTGTGGTACGTGCCATTGCTACGGTTCTGTCTCGCCGTGCTCGCCATGCACTTCACGCACATGGTCGGCACTCTGGGGTGCGTCTTGACCGTTGGCGCCCACGTTGTCCACCATGGGTTGCCATGCTCCGGCTTGATTTACAATGGTGGCACGTTCGCCACGCTGGAGACTCAGATAGGTCGCGCGCTAGCGGTCGCCCAGCGGATCTTGGCCGCAGGGCCGGCTACGCTGGCCGCTGTTCCTCGGCGCATGCAGAAGCCGCGCTTTGCCGCCCGACTGCAGCGCCTGCAGTTCACAGCCGCTTGCTACCAAGTGGCGCACTGTGTCTATGTGATATCAGTCTTGGCGCTGGTGGTCTACGTGTCTGCAGGAGGAGGCCTGGGCCGTATGCAAGGGGGGTGGAGGATGTTGACTTGCATACTGACCCTTCACCCTCCAGTTAAACCAGTGGGTACCAGCAGAATTTTAAAACTTTTGCTGCTGCTAGCGGTGGCTGCTTGGGTGGCCGCTGTGGCCCCTAGGGAGTTTCAGGGCGTGCTGACGATGGGATCGTGCTCGGGCTCGCCGACCAGATCTGCCAGGACCGCCTGGGAAGACCAGAGGTCTTCGCGCCAATGGGATACCGGATGGGAGGCTATGGTGGCAGAGCAAGACGAGGTGCTTCCGCACACGGTGCTGGACACGTTACAGCCAGGGGGCACGACCAGGGTCACCAAGGACGAGGCCGCGTGGCTGGACACCGAGCTCAATGCCACCTTTGGAGGACATCCCGAGTTCACCGAGGAGAATTGGGAGGAGATGCGCAACGTGGTAAGAAGGTGCAGCTACTGCTTCGCCAACAAGCCGCAGGACATCAAAGGCTACCATGGGGGCGCGGCACATGCGACCTTCGCCATCCCTTTCAAGGACGAGACTAAGGTAGCTTACCAACGACCGAGGAAATACAGCCCGGGAGAGCAGGAGATCATCGACCTGCACTGCAAGGAACTGCTGGAATATGGCTTCATCGAGCCGGCTTCGCAGCACTGCAGACACGCCAGCAACGTGGTGGTCGCGGGGAAGAAGGATCACGACACTGGACAGTGGACCTCGACGAGATTCTGCGTCGACCTCCGGTCTACGAACCGGTTGTCGCTGAAGGATAACACGTTACCACATCGTCCAGAAGAGCTCTACCAGCGCGTGGCCAAGGCCAAGTTCAAGACTACCCTGGACGCGACCAAGGCGTTCCACCAGATTCCCATGACCACTGAGGAGGACAGGGACAAGACAGCGTTCTGGTGGGGCAACCAGCTTTATCGCTACACATCCATGCCGTTTGGAGCAGCTGGAGCGACCGCAGCCTTCATCAGGATCATGGACTACGAGCTACGTCACCTGCAACACTGCACGGTGGCGTACGTCGATGACGTGTGCATATACTCAGACACCGCTGAGCAGCACATCAAGGATGTGGAAGCCGTGCTTCGCACTTTGGGGGATGCAGGGATACGTCTGCATTCGGGCAAGTCGACCTTCGGGTCAGCCACGGTGGACTTCTTGGGCTACCGCATCGGCTATAACACCATTGGCGCGCAGGACATCAAGTGCAAGGCCATCCAAGAGCTGCCCAAGCCCGAGGATAAAACTGGAGTACGCTCCATCCTTGGACTCATGAACTATTACAAAGGTCTGGTGGGGGAACCCATGGGACCCAACTACTCAGAGATGGCACGACCATTGAACGACTTGCTCAGAAAGGAAGTGTTGGATGTCAAGGAAGCTTGGGGGAAGGATCAGGACCAGGCATTGCAAGCATTGAAGGACGCCCTATGTTCGGGGAGATGTTTGAAGCCCATTGATTACAGCAAGCCCATCTTCCTCTACACAGACTGGAGCAACCATGGCATTGGCGCAGTGCTGGGGCAGAAGGACGAGAATGGCGTAGAGCACATCTGTGTGGTCATCAGCCGCTCGCTGTCGAAGACCGAGAGACAGTACGCGAGCTTCCAGGGTGAGATGCTGGCAGTGGTGTGGGCCATCCGCACATTACGACAGTACCTGCACGGGATCCACTTCACGCTGATCACCGACCATTCGCCGCTCACAACACTCATGGAGAAGGGGGACCTACAGGGTCAACACCTACGCTGGGCCATCAGCCTCCAGGAGTTTGAGTTCACGGTCCAGTACCGACCAGGTCCGAAGAATGAGAACGCGGATGTGCCATCCAGGTACCCACTGCCCAGCACCGCAGACGAGACTGGTGCCCGTTTGGATCGTGAAGGGGACCGAGCCAGGGAAGCGGGGCGTGCCGAGAGGCCAACGCGCTGCTTCACAGACATCATTTGCTTGGAAGTGACCAGGGAGCCACCACTTGGTCCCGAAGTAAGCCCAGAAGCCCAGGTGGCCAACTACTGCGAGAACATGGTCAGGGAGCAGCTGGGGACCAGCGCAGTCCATCGACTGTTTGATTTGCACTACCAAGAAGAGCTGGAGTGTAACAAGGGGGTCATGTTTGACACTGACCACCCGGAAGTGGCCAGGTGCTCGGGCAGGTTGACTCGAGTCGCCTGGGATGCCCTCAGCCAGGTCCGGCCGATCAGGGGTATGCATTCCGGAGGCTCACCGGCGATATACGGCGACGAGACCATGGAGGGTGGTAAGCTCAAAGTGCCGAAGAAGATCGACACGAGAGTGATTGACAAGAGCTTCTTCCGGGAAGCCAGAGAAGAGGGCGTGGTCTGCTATGAGCCGTGTGGGGGCCTGTGTGCTGGACTAGAGATGCTCTTGCGCTGCGGAGTTAAGGTCAACAAGTACCTCTACCAGGACATCTCGAAGTCCAGCCAGACGGTAGCCAGGGCCAGGTGCATGGCGCTCAGCCGCCGTCATCCTGACTTGTTCCGTGCCGAGGCAGCCCACTTGGAGCAACTGCCCAGCAACATCGAAGACACCAGCCTCATTGACCTTGTACATGCAGGGGCATTGAGTGGAGAACAGTGGGTCATGGTGTGTGGATATCCATGCCAGGACCTGTCACCAGCTGGCAAGCTGGCTGGTCTGGAGGGCAGGCACAGCAGACTGTTCTACCAGGCAGTGCGAGTCCTCTCCACGCTGCAACAGCTGCAGCCTCAGAGACCGCCAGCATATGTGCTAGAAAACGTTTCTCCGCTGTCACACAGGGAGAACTCGAAGATCAGGAAGGAGGTGTTTCCCATCATCAACAGCGTGGTGGGCCAGCCGGTGTCCTTTGACGCGGCGCGCGCGGGATCATACGCGCATCGCCTACGAGCATATTGGAGCAATCTGTTTCAAAATCAGCAGTTCAATCTGGTGATGGAGCGGGTGGACAGACCACCAGACAGATACGTGCGCGATATTCTGCAGCGAGGCTGGAAGCCGCGCAGGGTCGTCACAGGAGACAGGAAGCCTCACTACACCGCCAACGTTGTGGGGGAGCCTATGAGAGTATTGCCAACCATCTTGGCGACGCAAAACTCTCGTGCTTTTCGCGCGCCTCGCGCAGGCACAGTGGTGAGGAAAGGAGATGATGATGAAGTGGGGGAGACCAGAGAGGTTAACCTGGACGAGAAGGCAGTTGCCATGGGGTACAGCGCAGGTGAGCTGCGCGCGGCACATGGCATGAAAGACGAAGAATTGGCAGGAGTGCTTGGCCTTGCTATGGATCGAAGAGCAATGGAGCTATTGTATGCGATTGCCGAGGTCAGCACGACCAAACTGCCGAAGAGTGAGGAGAGTGAGGAGGAGGAGCATGGCACGCTAGTTGCCATCCCCATCGCGAAATCCACCAAGGTGGCTGCCACCTCCGAGGACACGGCTGAGCCGGTGCGAGCACAACTAGCAGAGTGGATCACCAGTTCCAGCGGCTACACCCAGCAAGTCGCGCGACGCCTCAGCCATCAGGACTGGGAAGAACGACTGCAACGCATGTGCAGCCAAGGGCAGAAAGGTACACAGGGGCTAGGCACCGCCGACGCTGTTCCACGCCGCAGGCAGTGGAAGATGGCCTCCATGAAGCTCGCGGGCTATGAGGCACGTCACCGGCAGGCCTTTTCAAGACCTGGAGGCAAGCCAGCAGAGACGAGCTCAGCCCCAGAGTGGGCACCAGTGACAAAGGAGAAAGAGATGAGGCTGCCCAAGCTGCCTGACACTACGAGAATGGTTGCCATGCTAGCCAGCGTAACCAACCAGGAGTCACTCCGAGAAAGATACCCCGATATACACGAGGACGAGCTATGCCTCGCGTGGGTCAAGACAGGAGGAAGAGTGGAGGTGCCCAAGGAGGAGTATCACAGGGTAAGGAAGAGAGCAGCGCGTCACCGTTGGGACGAGCTCATGGGCGAGTTATACATGGTCACCGTCAGTGGTAAGGAGCTGCTGGTGCCCAAGCCCTGTGACAGGATTCAGTTGGTGCGTGAGCACCATGAGAGGACCGGCCATTGGGGCATCAGGCGGACACTGAACCTGTTGTGGCAACGCCATTACTGGGCAGGCATGAAACAGGATGTGCAAGCAGTGGTCACTCAGTGCCAGACTTGCCAGAGGGTGAAGACGCACTATGCACGGGAGGAGGCGAATCTCACGCCGCTGGAAATCAAGTCCTTCATGTACCGCTGGTCCCTGGATTTAGCGTGGCCTACGAAACGCATCACGAAGGCTGGGAACCAACGCGTCTTGGTCATGATTGAGCACTACACGCGATTCGTCGTGTGTGTTCCAATCCCCGATAAGGAGGCCGCCACCATCGCCAGCGCATTTCGCTATCATGTTCTATCCGTGTTTGGGGCGCCTGCAGAATGTTTGGTGGATGGGGGCACAGAGTTTGAAGGTGAGTTCTCTGCTCTATGCAAGCAGTGTCTCATTGACCGAAGAGTGACTTCACCGAGTTCCCCAGAGAGCAATGGCTTAACTGAACGGGTGGTACGCACCCTCAAGTTTTGCTTCAAGAAGATGGCCCTCGACAAGGGCCTGGACTTCGAGTGGGATGAGATGCTCTGGTCACTCGTACTCAGCTACAACGCAGCTAGGCAGCAGTCCACTGGAGTGGCGCCATTCACCTTGCTGTTCGCTCAGGAAGCCACGGTGCCACCGGATCTTCGTGCTCGACCCGAGTTGGACTTTGGGAAGCAGGAGGAGAAGACACTGGCTGATGATCTGTTACAGCGAGCCGCCATCGTGAAGAGGCTCATGGTACATGCAGGGTGCAACCTGGAGATCGCTCAGCACCGCGACACTTTACGGTACGAGCACAGGAGGAGTGGCAGTTACGAGCCGAAGCCGCACCAGTTCAAGGCAGGCGATTTCGTATATATACGACAACAACCGCGCTCTGGCATGGAGGTAGCCACCAAGCCAGCCATCCTGAAGATAGTCAAGGTGCAAAGAGATGGAGTGGTAGTGTTGGAGGACAGCACGAAGCTGCGGGAGAAGAGCACAGTGCAAAATATTGCACCATGTCACCTACAAGTGAAAGACCAGTACGACTGCAGTGCAGCCATTCCCAGCAAGCATCTCGCGTGTGAGGCGTGCATGCGGACAGATGGGGAGGCAGCCATGTTGCTGTGTGACACCTGTAACCGTGGTTATCACACGTGGTGTCTGAATCCAGCGCTGGATGGAGTACCTGAAGGGGACTGGCAATGTCCCAAGTGCTTAGGTGGGACTGTGGTGGCAGCTGCCGCCGAGGTGAGCGCGTCAATCGTCGACAAGATGGCGGCCATGGAGCTGCAGTTGAGAGAGAAGCTGGGATCAGATGTGGTATTGTTGCCTGCAGACGTGGGTCCGCATCGTGCAGTGAGGCCGGGACGTGAAGACCCATGGCAGGCGCTGACCTCGCGGCAGATGCTCAGAAAAGAAGGGAGCATGGGGGATCTTCCTGACAGAGTGGCCTGGGGAAACCAGGAGGAGCTCAGCAGAGTGATCACAGAAGTGATGCCAGGATGCTGGCATGAGGGCCATCGTACCATCTTGAGCAGGAAGTGTGCAGAGCAGCACACTCGCGCGAGAAGTCTCCGCAAGACGTCCACGGTGCAGGCCATGAGCCCCGAGGAAGTGCAGAAGAGAGGAGATGTGACGCAACTGAGCAGAGCTCAGGTGAAGATTGCCAGTCAACTGGATTGGGGCTTAGAGTTGGTGATGACAGTTCCTCAGGAGGTCAGACGTTTGGCGCACGAGGTGACTTGGGTGAAGATCACACAGGTATGGGATCCTTGGGCTGGCACAGGTGTCATTGGCAAGGTTATGTCGCTGGAATGGCCTCACCTGAAGGTTATGAACAATGATTGGAACCCGCAGTTGAAGTGGCACGAAGCCCTTAATGCTTTACAACCAGGCAATTATCGAGCCTGGAAGGAGAAGTATGGGGTGTGTGACGCGGTGGTGACTTCACCTTGGTTCGCAGTGCTGGATATTGCGTTGCCATTGGCAGTACTGGCCAGCCGAGTGGTGGCTTGTATTCATGTGCCATCGCACTACATGACAGATATGACAGAAAGCAGGGCACAATACTTTCGTAAGCTGTGTCACGCTGGACGCTTACATGTGATTGGGCATTTGGAGCATGGACCTATTGGCAGAAGATGCATGTGGGTCATGGTGTTTCGCAATCCTTTGACAAGAGCCAGGATGTTGCGAGGAGGAGAAGCTTCTGGAGTGGGTATGTATACCTTCAGCATGGGCAAGTTCGCAATGGATGGCGTTACGACAGAAGATGCTGAGCAAGCTCTTGTCTAAT
>LGRX02029756.1:0-29832 GCA_001247695.2 Cymbomonas tetramitiformis
CATCGTATTGCATCGCGCATCGCATCGCATCGCGCATCAGCATCTCGTATCGCATCGCGCATCGCATCGTATCCATCGCATCGCATCGTATCGCATCGGCATCGCGCATCGCATCGTATCGCATCGCATCGCATCGTATTGCATCGCGCATCGTATCGCATCGCATCGCACCGTATTGCATCGCGCATCGCATCGCATCGCGCATCGCAAATCGAACATCGTTAATCGAACATCGAAAATCGACTGGGATTCGAACCCAGGATCTTCGAGTTAGAGTCATAAATTCTAACCACTAGACCACCGATGTTTGTGATCACCAATTCAGGTTACGCACTAATATATATTTTCAGATTTCGATTTCAGATTTCGATTTCAGATTTCGATTTCAGATTTAATTCGACGCATCGCGCATCGCATCGTATCGCATCGCATCGCATCGTATTGCATCGCGCATCGCATCGTATCGCATCGCGCATCGCATCGCATCAGTATTATGTCATCGCGGAGACGTGGCAGCATGTCGTTCAAGTTTGCATATTAAGATGATGTGGCATACACCATCAGACATCAGTATTATGTCATCGCGGAGACGTGGCAGCATGTCGTTCAAGTTTGCATATTAAGATGATGCGGCATACACCATCACACATCATTATTATGTCATCGCGGAGACGTGGCAGCATGTCGTTCAAGTTTCGCGAAATTTCGCGAAGTTTCATGAAGACGTTATGCATTATTTAAACAAACATTTCATTAGCAATCGCAAAACAGGTATCTGTGAGTACCAGCATACATGCAAGGTGAGCTTGCCACAAATTTTGTACTATATTCAGGACTCTGCATAAAGTAGAAATTCAAACATTATTTGGCACTAATCACAATAGCATGAACATTTGATATATCAAAGCATGATGAAGGAGCTCCGTTCAGTGCCATATGATTTTATCATTATCTTGTATCATGTATTGCTGGTGGCTGCTGGGTGAGATGGATGTTTGGATGCGGACATAAATTGTGCATTTCATTGGTTACTATTCCAGGTGGAGGGTACATATTATCAACTGATCTGGCCGACATGCTGGCAGACACTGTATCATCTCCTGGGTGGACTCCTCCATTTCCATCGGCCGGGTTTCTTGAGGTATGATGCGTCTCTGAGAAGTACATATCACGGATACGATACTTTATACATACACCACTTAGTGTCCAATGACTGCAGAACTCAGACATTGATGATATCAAATGCAAAGTATACCCACAGCGCATTCCCAAGCAACAATGATTGCGTTGCATGGCTTGCTGAATTGATGTTGTCATCAACACTGTATCTTTGAATGGTGCCAGTATACATTATTGCCGCTGCGCATTATAACTGGACCTAAGTTTATTACCAGCATACATGCAAGGTGAGCTTGCCACAAATTTTGTACTATATTCAGGACTCTGCATAAAGTAGAAATTCAAACATTATTTGGCACTAATCACAATAGCATGAACATTTGATATATCAAAGCATGATGAAGGAGCTCCGTTCAGTGCCATATGATTTTATCATTATCTTGTATCATGTATTGCTGGTGGCTGCTGGGTGAGATGGATGTTTGGATGCGGACATAAATTGTGCATTTCATTGGTTACTATTCCAGGTGGAGGGTACATATTATCAACTGATATATATTATCAACAGACACTGTATCATCTCCTGGGTGGACTCCTCCATTTCCATCGGCCGGGTTTCTTGAGGTATGATGCGTCTCTGAGAAGTACATATCACGGATACGATACTTTATACATACACCACTTAGTGTCCAATGACTGCAGAACTCAGACATTGATGATATCAAATGCAAAGTATACCCACAGCGCATTCCCAAGCAACAATGATTGCGTTGCATGGCTTGCTGAATTGATGTTGTCATCAACACTGTATCTTTGAATGGTGCCAGTATACATTATTGCCGCTGCGCATTATAACTGGACCTAAGTTTATTGATCCGCTGGTACTTAATAAGATGGTTTGCACTACATTGAATCCTTATCAGTGGGTGGAAGGCGGATGCAACTACTGTGATGTAGTCATATGCAGAGGGCAAATGTGTCTGCGTGCAGTATATATGCTGTGTATCACGAATTATTGTTGCAGATATGATTGTTGCTTATAACGATACTGCAGCATGCACCTTATAAGCGAACAACCAACATACATATCTGTCTACAATCACATTATATATTATTCATTTCAGGAGAGTGCTTGAACCCTATGATTGTACCAGAGAACACATATATTATTTTATCAGGAGGAGCGATGGTTCAACAAACTGGTTGGTGATACATATCTCATGGCAGTAGACGACTCAACTTGTATACAGTACGGAGGTGACTACATATATTAAAGCACTTGGTCAAATCATGTTTGGACATACCTATAGACAGATTAGTTTACACATGTATATGCACACACACATACACACACACACACACACAAATGCACATGCACAAGCATTCGCATATGCATACATACATGCACACGCACATGCACATGCACATGCAAACGCAACGTAATGTTGATATGTTGAAACATATACTTTGATAGTTATGCATATATATATATATATATATCTTATTATATATTTATATATATCTTTTGGGTTTTCGATCTGATTGACATACCTATAGACAGATTTTCAGCGTATGTAAAGATGAGTCCGGTTAGCTTAGGTTCAAGAATTCAGCCTAAGTCCGCTAGCTTTAGGTCCAAGCATTCAGCCTAAGTCCGGGTTAGCTTAGGTTCAAGCATTCAAACTAAGTCCCGGTTAGCTTAGGTCCAAGCATTCCGCCTAAGTCCGGGTTAGCTTAGGTCCAAGCATTCAAAACCTAAGTCCGTTAGCTTAGGTCCGCATTCAGCCTAAGTCCGGTTAGCTTAGGTCCAAGCATTCAGCCTAAGTCCGGGGTTAGCTTAGGTCCAAGCATTCAGCCTAAGTCCGGGTTAGCTTAGGTCCAAGCATTTGATAATTTGCATATATATATATATATCTCTTTGGGTTTTCAGATCTTGATTGGGCATACCTATAGACAGATTTTCAGCTTATGCAAAGGTGAGTCCGGGTTAGCTTAGGTCCAAGCATTTAGTCTAAGTCCGGGTTAGCTTAGGTTCACGCACACGCACACGTACCTACACACACACGCATATACATATGCATACACACATATGCACATGCACACACACATGTATATGCACACACACATACACACACACACACACACACAAATGCACATGCACAAGCATTCGCATATGCATACATACATGCACACGCACATGCACATGCACATGCAAACGCAACGTAATGTTGATATGTTGAAACATATACTTTGATAGTTATGCATATATATATATATATATATCTTTGGGTTTTCAGATCTTGATTGGACATACCTATAGACGGATTTTCAGCTTATGTAAAGGTGAGTCCGGGTTAGCTTAGGTGCAAGAATTCAGCCTAAGTCCGGGTTAGCTTAGGTCCAAGCATTCAGCCTAAGTCCGGGTTAGCTTAGGTCCAAGCATTCAAACTAAGTCCCGGTTAGCTTAGGTCCAAGCATTCCGCCTAAGTCCGGGTTAGCTTAGGTCCAAGCATTCAGCCTAAGTCCGGGTTAGCTTAGGTCCAAGCATTCAGCCTAAGTCCGGGTTAGCTTAGGTCCAAGCATTCAGCCTAAGTCCGGGTTAGCTTAGGTTCACGCACATGCACATGTACCTACACACATACACACACATATGCATACACATATGCACACACACACACACATGCACATGCATACACACATGCACATGCAAACACATACACACACACACACACACGCACACGTACATACACACACACACACACACACACACTCACTCACTCACTCATGCACATGCATACGCATATGCACACATACATGCACACGCACATGCACACGCACATGCACATCCGGGTTTTTTCGACCCGCATAGCCTACGTAGATTTGTGGGTTTTAGACAGATGCTGTAAATATGCCTACTATCACTCCGGGTTATGTAAATTTACAACAGAATATAACTTATGTAAATTTGCCACATTCAAGACATATTTGATATATATGTGGGAAGTAGGCACCCTTAACATTTCTTTTGTAGTTGAGACAGATGCCGAATGTATATGCAATATATGCGCCCCCCGTAAACATATGAACTATGACTTCACATCCCGTAAGTATGCAGCAAATTTGCACCTACAGCAAATATGCAGCAAATTTGCAACTGCAGCAAATATGCAGCAATTTTGCACCTAAAGCAAATATGCAGCAAATTTGCACCTACAGCAAATATGCAGCAAACTTGCACCTATAGCAAATATGTGGCAAATTTGCACCTAAAGCATATAGGCTGGGCATATGCACTCTTGGCAAAAATACATACATTATGCATAAACTGCAATTATGCTTGAGATTCCTGGGTGTGTAACTATGCAGAAAACATACACTTGCCACATATATGCCTGCAATAGTCACATGTCGCAAATATGCTGCAATATCCAGTGTATGTAAATATGTAGCAATCCTACGCATATTGTATGGTTACAGGGGACAAACACCCCTCACATACATGTGCTAGAATTACATGAGCCACATATAGGCAAGTTTCAACAAAGTATGCAAGTATGTAGCAAATAATGTGCATATCTTTACAAAGCGTGTTACATCACACTAAACTAATGTGACTTGTAAGAGCAAATAAGTTGATGTATATCCAAGAGTACACGTAGGCCACTATTGTGGTTTACTTCAAGCTAGCTGAGTGTGTACTAGTACCTAGCAGTGTGAGTGTCACACTGCACAACGATCAACTATTACTTCGATACTATGATTCAACTTTCTCAACGCTCGAAGGGCTCCTCCAAGTCAGCCAAATCCGACATATCGCTGGATGGTATCGGCCAAGCTATTTTGCTCTTTGGAGCTAATGCGCTTGTGGTAAGGTTATAACCTTCCACCTTAATCACCCACTCCCAATATGATTGAGCCAGCCACGCACCGGACTCCACCTGCATACCATAAATATTTGCTTAGGACAAGTTGATAGCACATATTCAAAGGTTTTGCACAGAACACATACAATAATGTCCTCACCTGCGCTTCTTGTGCTGTCAAGCGTTGAGGAGCATGGGTCGTGAGATATTCCAAGGCCCACCCACCGATGCCTTCTGTGCACAACGAGTTGCTATAAACACAAAGTAATAAGAACGCAATGGTCTTGGTGGTGAATTTTTGCAATAAGCTTGGGTCTCCTCGGTTTCCTAGCTTTTTACTCGGTGGAAATACTTGTTGGACCACCTCCATAAATAGAGGGTTCCCTAATGGATCACTGGCGGTCTTGTGCCACTCCCCGCCTGCATATACAAATCAAGCCGAGGAAGTCATAAACACATAAACCCGAAAGTCCTTGTACAAACGTCAAAGCACCACACTTTAGGCCACAATTGCAGTCAAAGCGCCACGCTATGGGCGCAATTCGTGGGAAGCCAATTACCTTGAAGGGAGTTGACACTTGCCTTAGGGACAAGCTTCCCACCAGTACTCGTAAAGTACTCATTGTAGATAACAGGCACAACCTTTTTAACCTTCTTAGCCACCATGTGCCTCGTGTTATTGCGCTGTGAAGTATTGACCTATATTTGCACAGCAAGTACATTTTGAAACCACTTCCACATATATCACTTTCAAATATACCCTCATAACACATTTGCCATATGAGAAATAACTTACCTTGTCATGTAGATCCTTGAATCTAGCCTTGGTTTCCGGGTTCGTTCGTGCTTTAAGAATGTTGGGTTCGTTCAACAGGAGGAGAACGCAATCTTTCGTATCTTGGAAATACCATCCCTCAGCATGGTTCTCCATGCATAACCGGGTGACCAACGTGATCGTCTTGGTGTCTATTTCTTTACCCTGACAAGCACTCATCGTGGTTGAGGCACAATATATCATACCTCTTGTCAAGAGACATACGCCATACAATAATCTCAAGTTGTATACTAAAGCCACAAGCACAAGTTTGAGAAAATACTTACCCCTTGGACACTTGCTAGTGCCGGCTGGTTGTTGACAACCTCCTTGTTCAAGAGCTCCTTTAACAGCCTGTTGTGTTCTTGTGTCTCGGTGTAGTTGTTTTGCATCACGGATATCAACTCACTCATTTGTTTTGCGTGGTTATCATGCATATCTTCGACAGCAAACTGTACGAGCTGCGTCAATTTAATGAACGTCCAGTTGTCCCCCCCAGGTTTGAAAGCTCGGTTGGGCCTAGTAGCAGAGAAAGGTGCCACTGCCACTTCCTCAAAGGCCCCCTCCAATCGCACAGGGGTCTGAAGGGCTGCACCCCTCAAGATACCACGAGATTGCGCTCCCTCTTCCTGCAAGGGTAAAGCACACTCATATTCATGGCGGTAAAGCACACTCATATTCATGGTTGCACGATACATATAGCGACAGACGTGCGATAGTCATATGTTTCCACAAAAAACCAAACTTTCCATAGCACACATAATTTATACATACACACTATCGTGTCTTGATACCGAAAAGGTTAATACACTTCTTACATATTTCACTAGTTACGCGTATTAGTTCAAAATTACGCTAGAGTAATAACATCTTTTACCATACTGTCATTAAAAACTTGGAAGAGTACACTAGCTGTCGGTCTCGCACTCCTTGCACCAAAACAATTCATGATGTGGGTGGCTATATCACGATCAACATATGGCGCATATGTCTCACACACTGTCTTCATTTCATAAACATCTTCGGTCCCAGCACTCTTGGGGATGAGCACATCCAGCAAGAGGAAACCTACGGCATACATATCCGAAGACTTGCTCTTACAGTATCCATTTCCTGTCTCTGGCGCGATCCAATATGCACGTTTCAGCCTTTTGGAAGTCTCTTCCTCGCTAAGGTTTGCATACAGGGACGTTGTCTTGTCTACAGTGTTTGTGACACTAAAGTCGATGATAGAGACAGTGACACCACTTAGACCTAGTGCTTTTTCAAGAACTAGCACATTGTTCCCTTTCAGATCACCGTGAACGATGTCAAGCGCGTGCATATCCTTCACGCCACTCAAAAGTTGAAGGCAAATGTCTCGCCTAAGGGAAGGTGAGGGGTTGTGCTCTTTGATAAAGTCCCATAATGTGTTTCCTCCATAAGGGAAGACGACGAAAGGATAAACGTGCCCCTTGCAGTTTCGGAGGCCATACCCTAGTGGTGGGAACACGTGAGTGCTGCCTTTGCTTAAAACTATGGCAAATAGCATCTCATGAAGCATATCCGTGTACCGGCCCTCCTTAAACTCCTTTAAGACAACATGTTGCACTCCTAGAAGCATATTGGTTGACACCTTTCCAAAAGTTCCAGCTTTACTATTCGTACTCGGTGTGCGAACCACATCTCGATACTCCACCTCTCGCATACCCACTTTACTAGCTACGTAGTGCACGTGCTTGACTCCAGGACGCTTGTTGTGAAGCTTGTCTAACGCACTTAACGCTGTACTGTCACCACCTAAAGTCACTGGACCAACTTGTTTCCCTCCAACCCATGTGTTCAAAGATATGAAGTGCGACTGGCTTCCGGATCGTGTAGGGACTAGAAGGCCTGTAGGCTCTGCCAAGACTGGAGGTTGTGCTAGGACAACATGCTCGGCTACGACTTCAGGCTCTGCCAAGGGTGTGGTCTTCGCAAATCCTTCTCTACACGTATTTTTCTCACGCGAATCCTTCTCTAGACGTTTCAAGTATCTCGCCTTGCGCATGCTTACTCTCCCCCGACAACGTTTTTTTTTAATAGGAGGCGAGGAAGGTACCTATGTCACCCACACCTCCCACGTGTACACCGGTCACGTGTGCTCCTCGTAAAGAACTAAACACGATGGAAATGGGAATTTACCGTTCCTCCATTACCCCCTTCTTCGTCGTGGCTCCTGATCCCGGTCCCGTTGCTGGCCGAACCTCCACTGTGAGACATCTCACTTCCTCCGCCCCTTACACCGCCCTCGCGAGCTTGCGGAGGCAGGCCAGATTGGTAAGGTTCGTTCGTGCCATCTTCGGACTCAGAGCCACCACTAGCACCATCGCCTTCATTGGTTATAGCATCGCGTGTACCACACCTGCGTTTTTCCGCACGTGCCAGCGCCCCCTTCCGTGCTTCCACGAACTCCTTCACAGGCGATGATTGGTCGCGCCCTCTCTTGCTTCTCGTAGCTGGCATTCCTCCTCCTCCTATAAAGCACCAAATACAAACAACCGCTTCAGTATGTATACAACCAGTTGTCGCAAAGGTTACACGAATCATTTGTCCTTACATCAGCGTAGTTATTACTTGTGCCGGGCTCCTTAGCTTCTAGTCCATGGAGAGCGCTCTCCTGCTAAGCAATGGGCTCTAACTCCTGTAAGGTCGAAGGGCGCCACAGCTAAACCAGGTGGTTTTTGCTAGGCTCCTTAGCTTCGAGTCCCAACAGGAGAGCGCTCTCTTGCAAATCAGGGGGCTCTAACTCCTTGGATTTCGAAGGGCGCCACAGCTAGTCACTACACTGTGTAAGGAAGCTTACTTAAATGAAAAAATACCTCTTTCATGACAAAAACGATACTCGTGGGTATCACTTGATCAAGAAGGACAAATCTTGAACCCCCTAGTGCGTAAGCTTTACACCCGGTGAGCGCGCTATCTCGTAAAAGCAACGGGCGCCGAATCCTAGAAGATCCCGAAAGGTGCTACGCGAGCTCGATATTGAAACATCACGCGTATTACAGCAGGTGATGACAATTTGATAATTTCGAGTTTGGAGCGCCAACTTACTCGAGCGTCCGCTCGCGCCGACTGGAGTTTCGACTTGTACTCGTTGCTGCCCAGGATGTCCCATAGTAATTATTCTTGTCTCAAAGTATGCAGGTTTACTTTGAACTAAGCACTAGTTTTTTGGCGCCTTCCTGACTTACAGCACCTCGGTTGAACTCGTACAAATTTTCGAAATGAATGTCCTCGCACGTTTGACCGACTTTTCACTTTACATGATGTTGCGCGAACGAAAGCGGTGGTCGCCAAACTTTCAAACCGCGACAAGCGCGCGCCCCCCCCGAAATTTCAAACACAGCGTACGCAGTCATGTCACCACCACAACTAACCTAAAAAGAAAAAGAAAAAAACACACCTTTTTAAAAAAATAAAAAAACGAAGGGTTCTCGACCTTCAGACACCGACGCCTCACATAGACTTTGATACCATATTTCGATAGGGACGGACACGTGTAGACCTAGGTACAAAAACACCACGTGTCTTCACGACACACCATAAGCGCCACGTGCGATCCGGGCGCGCAAAGGCATATAGTGTAATACTTGATCGCATGGTGATGACCTTTCGAGCGATGTGAATACTCTCTTGGCCCCTTGTGCGATGCCCCTCACGGCAACTTGTCCTTGTTGCTTGCACCAATTCAAGAGTTCCAAGGGGCTACAAATACACTTAACCCGGAGCACAGTATGCACCATCTCAAGTGAGCCTTCGACCCGCGAACAGCGTATTGTACCGGCACTCGAGCAAGTCCAAGTACACATAGATCACGTACACGAACCACAGCAAGCGCAGAATGTCGAGAGCAATGTTGGTATACCTGCAATTGATGGTGCACCCGATTCACCTAATGTGATCTCCAATGATGTCGACGAGCCTTCTACTCACGAGGAGATACTCGCACGCCATGGCCCCTGTCCCGAGCCAAATGAACAACCCCATACGAGCTACAGGCTCAGCCAACAAGAATCCATATACGCGAAGGCGATACTGAAACTTTCTGCAGGTGACGATCATTCGATATCGCTTCACCCCCCCCCCCCTTATAATATCGGATGTCTCTTATTGATACAGAACCCTTTTTGTTGCAGAGGAAGGTGACGATCTACTTAAAGTATACCACGAAGATGTCGATAGTGAGAAGTCGCACATCCGGTTTCGTACAGCGCACGAGCTCACTCGACACTTACTAGCATCGACGGGTGTCAACTATAAGTCGACCAATATCGCTAGGCGAGATGATCACCAGGACCTGCTGTGCTGGCACGTGGAAGATCCGTTGGCGTGTTTACAACAACTTGTCACCAAACCTCAAATTTATGAGTGTGATCTAGAGTCTATTGTGGCATATGATGCTGACGGGAACCGCTTATATAGCTCCCTACAGCATGGCCTTGAACTTCAAGAAGTATACAAGCATCTATCTCCACAGGAGTTGTGTATTCCTTACTCCTTATTTTCTGATGGCTCCGTTATTGCACTGGGGAAATCGAGTTTTCACTCTATCGTTTTGAAAGCACCTGGCCTAAAGCTAAGACAATATGACCAAGGGTGGGCACACATTTTGGCCTCCTTACTCCCACAATTGCAAGAACGGCCAGAGCACGGCCTCGTCGAGGGAACCTATAAGTTTCGACTGCGCAAACGAGAGATCCTTCATGAGTGTCTCGACATAATACTACGACCCTTAAAGTATGTTCAGTACACAGGGTTTTATTGTCAGCCGACTGGTTACCCCTTTATGAGGCGGTGCTTTCCGTGGCTCGCTTTCGTCAGTGTTGATCTAATGGAAGCATGGGTCCTTGCCAATGTGTCGCACGGCAGGGATATATATACTAGCATAAAGCGTTTAGAGGTGCCCACACGTTTCCGAGAGGACCCCACTTCGCTTCCAATCCGAAACTCCTCCACCCTCAACGCCTGCGCCGACGAGGGTGCACAAGTTCTTGCCAACGGTGGCACACACGCAGCTTGCATCGAAATATGCAAGCGCCAGGAAACTTGGCCACTTCGAAGTGCGTTTCGTGGTTTACGGTGGGTGGACTCCTTGCAGTGCATCAGTGTAGCTGACGTGCTTCACCAAGATTACTCTGGGGTGGGCTTAGAGCTACTGCAAGTTCTCCTATACGATTTGAAAGTCACCTTTGGACGACGACATAAGAGCAAAGTGGCGATCATCAACACCCGTGTAAGACAACTTGGTAAACTCAGTGGAGTGAAATTACCTTCGAACGTGTCCAAGGTGAAAATAGTAGTTTCACTTTCATCTCCAAGTGATTTGTTCCAATTGTACATGAAGCTTATTAGGTGCCTGTTGTATGAAACAGGTGGGGGCAGGGAATATATCAGCCCACGAACGAGGAGCCCTGGTATCCATCATGCCGTATGTCCTAGAAGGGATATATGAAGATGATAGTCGAATCTTGGTTTTCACAGCATATAACGAGTGGCGCGAAATCCGTGACAGCCTATTCCATACTGAAGCAAGTGTTATCAAGCTTAGAGCTGCTAGGATATATGCCCAAGAAATCATTATCAAGGTGTTCCCAACGAGGGCCACAAATGGTTCTACCTGGAGCTTCCCAAAGTTTTGGAATATGCGATACTATGAGGAGTGGATTCGCCGTGTGGGGCCTATACGGCTTTTATCTACTAGTGGAGGGGAGAGGACTCATAAGGACGTGAAGAGGGGGAAGCATCTTACAAATCACCGGCCGAGTGATTTCACTCGACAGCTCCTCAATAACTGTAGAGCTCATTCAGGCTTGGCGCTTTGTGGTACATCTCCTCCTGCTAAACGTAGGAAAACTGACACGGGGGTTGTACAGCGTGCTATCAAAACCCAAAATTGTGAAGTGCAGCACGAATATGAGCTTGTCCTGTATCGTGGGTTCTTAAACCCACATCTAGGATCTCAACGTGAAGCAAAACTTCTATCAAGCCAGCCAGAGCTCAAATACTTCGAGCAAGCATTCCGGTCGATGCTTGGAGGGTATCCTATGGGATCTTTTGCAGTCCACTCTACGAGGTGTACCCTTCCTCATACCCACAGGCAACGTACATTCTTTCACAAAGCTTTTGCGTTGCCCACTCATCATGGCATGGGCGCAGAAGCTACACGGGTGCGTGCCTCAGCGACATTCAATGGCCATGCGGGGGTGTTCGACAATGTCAAGGTCAACGCTCGTGAGGGTGAAATGTATATGCAAGTAAGGGTTGTCTTTTCTTATATGGACAGTGGTGATTTCTCTACTCAGTATGCACTCTTTGGGCGCCTCTATGAAACTATGGGATTATCGATTGCAAGCAAGAGCATTTTGCTTAAATGGAAGCACAAGCTGGCTCCCTGCCGTACTCGGACCATCGACGAAATATATGAGTGCGTACCACTAAGTGCGTGTATGCACGAAGAAGTCATCGTCATTCCTCGGTTCGAAGGGCCACAAAACAACTTCGTTGTACTTAGAAATTGGTGATAGAAACATGCTAGTACAAACATATTTTGTATATCAAGTAAATGAAGCAAACTAGTACTATTACACACACAACTATCACATACATGGAATCGTCTTGAGTACCCAAATATGTATATACCATGCAGTACCCTTTACGCACGCATAAAGTAAGAAGCCTACGATATAATAGGTGAAGTAGGCAACTTGTTATTCAAAGGTCTTTCAAGTAGAGCCCGATCATAAACCGAAGCACCTCGTGTTCTCCAGCACTTCCACATCGAAGTCCTCCACCATGATAACCGATGTCATCGTCGGAGCCTTGGTGGAGAAGAAAAGCCCCGTGCCGAAGGCGTACACACACCCCTGTACTAGGGCATATGTACACTCCACGGAAATCTGAAAGGAAACACACCAATATTAATAGCCCTCGATAGTATTCAAGGGAGATGCACGTGTGATCAATAGCACGTTTCCAGCACAACACATCGAAGATAAGGTTTACCTCGTAGAGCTTCTTCCGATAGTGTTTCGGTGTTTTTGGCAGGGAGCGCAAAATTTGTCACTAGTGTCGGCGAAAACACCACATTTTTGTCTATGTGCCCTTTTGGCCGCCCGTTTTGTGTCACCGCCCCGGTGGTATAGAGCGTATTTCCTCCAAGCCGGTACTGCGGGCTCACGTCCTGATCATGGTATGCACCCCAATTTCAATGTGAGCACACTCCCCATACACTTGGCTTTGTACATGTTAGGTGCAAGCTAATATAGACTCAAGTGCTACTCCCACAAGTAAGTAGCTCTCGCAAACACAAAGATAAGCCACACACAAACACGTATATATGTATATGCAAGGCGTGAGAGAGTACAAGGCTAGGCGCTGCTCCGACAAGTGGAGGGTATGCTTTGGAAGGGGGGTGTAGGGGTCAGTGAGTGGAAGGTGGGTGTAGGGTTGTAGGCTAGCTCTCACAAACACACAAATAAGCAACACCCACACACACGTATATATGTATATGCAAGGCGTGAGAGAGTATGAGGCTAGGCGCTGCTCCCACAAGTGGAGGGTATGCTTTGGAAGGGGGGTGTAGGGGCCTGTGACTGGAAGGTGGGTGTAGGGTTGTAGGCGAGCTCTCACAAACACACAGATAAGCCACACACACACACACACACGCGTATATATGTATATGCAAGGCGTGAGAGAGTAGGAGGCTAGGCGCTGCTCCGACAAGTGGAGGGTCATGTTTTGGAAGGGGGGTGTAGGGGCTTGTGAGCGGAAGGTGGGTGTAGGGCTGTAGGCTAGCTCTCACAAACACACAAATAAGCAACACCCACACACACGCATATATGTATATGCAAGGCGTGAGAGAGTATGAGGCTAGGCGCTGCTCCCACAAGTGGAGGGTATGCTTTGGAAGGGGGGTGTGGGTGCCTGTGACTGGAAGGTGGGTGTAGGGCTGTAGGCTGGCTCTCACAAACACAAAGATAAGCAACACCCACACACACGTATATATGTATATGCAAGGCGTGAGAGAGTATCAGGCTAGGCGCTACTCCGACAAGTGGAGGGTATGAATAGGAAGGGGTTTGTAGGGGCCAATGAGTGGAAGGTGGGTGTAGGGCTATAGGCTGGCTCTCACAAACACACAAATAAGCAACACCCACACACACGTATATATGTATATGCAAGGCGTGAGAGAGTATGAGGCTAGGCGCTGCTCCGACAAGTGGAGGGTATGCTATGGAAGGGGGGTGTAGGGGCTTTTTAGTAGCACCCTAAAAAGTGTTGAAAACATGAGCGGGTATTCAAGGCACACACATACCCCACAAAGATATGCGTATCTGGTTGTGGGGTATGCAAGGCTCGCGCATATCTGACTCACTGTGATATAGAGATATATGTATATGTGAGTGGGGTATTCAAGGCGCACACATACCCCACAAAGATATGTGTATATGGTCGTGGGGTATATGCAGGCATCTTTGTCCCACATTACCACCTTGCGCCAACATTGATAGAGAGAGCCACAGTTGGCGAGAGCATGGAGAATTCACTCACCCAGGTCGAGACACGCGTGTTTCAGCCAGGCCATCAGCAAGCTGCCTAGCTTGCGATATCGGTATGTCTTGGCGGTGGCGAACAGGCTGATATACACCAAGGTGTCCTCGAACACCATGGTGCACACACTCACCGCCTGGTTTTATGTTGTTATGAACCATAAAACCAGGCGGTGAGTGTGTGCACCATGGTGTTCGAGGACACCTTGGTGTATATCAGCCTGTTCGCCACCGCCAAGACATACCGATATCGCAAGCTCGGCAGCTTGCTGATGGCCTGGCTGAAACACGCGTGTCTCGACCTGGGTGAGTGAATTCTCCATGCTCTCACCAACTGCGGCTCTCTCTATCAATGTTGGCGCATGGCGGTAATGTGGGGCAAAGATGCTTGCATATACCCCACGACCATATACACATATCTTTGTGGGGTATGTGTGCGCCTTGAATACCCCACTCACATATACATATATCTCTATATCGCAGTGAGTCAGATGTGGGCGAGCCTTGCATACCCCACAACTAGATACGCATATCTTTGTGGGGTATGTGTGTGCCTTGAATACCTACTATATGCAAGGCGTGAGAGAGTATGAGGCTAGGCGCTGCTCCCACAAGTGGAGGGTATGCTTTGGAAGGGGGGTGTAGGTGCCTATGACTGGAAGGTGGGTGTAGGGCTCAATCGTGAAGTGCGCCACAGCAATGTGATAATTCACATGCCGGGCTCATTAGCTTCACGATCCCGAGGGAGCGCTCTCTTGCTAGGTAAGGGGCTCTAACCCTCATTTTCGTGAAGTGCGCCACAGCAATGTGATGAAAGGTGTGGCATCTCAGGTCCAACTGAGATCTCCGGGCCTTGGCCTAAGAGCGCCGAACCGAAGTGACGATCAACGGTTGGCCTCTTAGTAAGTTCGAATCTCCGGTGTCGTCTACCTTTCGCTCATGTTTTCACGAAAATGAGGTTAAACACGCAGAACTTCCCTCAGTTTCGGCTAATGAGCCCGGCATGTGAATTATCACATTGCTGTGGCGCACTTCACGATTGAAGCCCTACAAGCTGGCTCTCAAAAACACACAGATACGCAACACGCAACACACACACACACACGCGTATATATGTATATGCAAGGCGTGAGAGAGTAGGAGGCTAGGCGCTGCTCCGACAAGTGGAGGGCATGTTTTGGAAGGGGGGTGTAGGGGCTTGTGAGCGGAAGGTGGGTGTAGGGCTGTAGGCTAGCTCTCACAAACACACAAATAAGCAACACCCACACACACGTATATATGTATATGCAAGGCGTGAGAGAGTATGAGGCTAGGCGCTGCTCCCACAAGTGGAGGGTATGCTTTGGAAGGGGGGTGTAGGTGCCTGTGACTGGAAGGTGGGTGTAGGGCTGTAGGCTAGCTCTCACAAACACACAAATAAGCAACACCCACACACACGTATATATGTATATGCAAGGCGTGAGAGAGTATGAGGCTAGGCGCTGCTCCCACAAGTGGAGGGTATGCTTTGGAAGGGGGGTGTAGGGGCCTTTGACTGGAAGGTGGGTGTAGGGCTGTAGGCTGGAAGGTGGGTGTAGGGTTGTAGGCTGGCTCTCACAAACACACAGATAAGCAACACACACACACACACGCGTATATATGTATATGCAAGGCGTGAGAAAGTATAAGGCTAGGCGCTGCTCCGACAAGTGAAGGGTATGCTTTGGAAGGGGGGTGTAGGGGCTTGTGAGTGGAAGGTGGGTGTAGGGTTGTAGGCTGGCTCTCACAAACACACAGATACGCCACACACACACACACACACACGTATATATGTATATGCAAGGCGTGAGAGAGTATAAGGCTAGGCGCTGCTCCGACAAGTGGAGGGTATGCTTTGGAAGGGGGGTGTAGGTGCCTGTGAGTGGAAGGTGGGTGTAGGGTTGTATGGTGGCACTCCTACCTTTGGCTCGGCAAGGGGCTAAGGAAAATATTTACGTACCGAAAAGAAATCCACCCACTCTCCGAGACCAAGAACCTCTCGAATGAACCAATGGGTGATCCAAGAGGCAAGGAGCTCGAAGATCGCCTCCCATCGCTTCTTCGGCTGGGCTGTGGTGAGTTTCCTCATCTCGTTGGTTAGCTTGCCCATGTTGCGCAAGGGCTTTCCACATGCAGTGCCATCGGAGCCCGTGTGGCCAACAGACCCGAACAAAGTGCCCTTGAAACTTGACCAGCACGTCGAACGATCATGGGAGAGTTCCGCTATCAAACCACACAAACAATGATAACACGTGAGGTCCCATTTGTATGTATGTGCCATATATCCCCCGACCAATTCTTGTGGACGCACTCCATTCCCACACTAGGGATGAAAGGATTAAACCTATGTGTTTTGAGTGGAGGGGGCGGGGGTATGCAATATAGCGAGGGCGAGCGTGAGCCTTTTGTCAAGCCGCATACATGCACATGGGCTACTTCGTTGCTCGCACGTGTGGCAAAGAGTGTTAACGCGTACTCACCCGGCGGAAAGCACCTCACCAAGCGGTCACCGACATTTGCTTCGTCAGGATAACCCGCCTGGTTGTGCGCTTTCCAATTCTTCAGGTCAAAAAGACCAGCAAAGCGCTCTGGAGAAGCACCAGCCTGCGTGTCAATACTTCTCGTTAGCTTTGCAATATCTCACAATCACATAATGTAAAGCCAAGAAGCCTATTATATATATATCAGCCACAGATATACATAAGGGCACGCAAAGCGGGCATACCTCTCCGTGCAGGGAGCTCGCTACAAGGATTGCCCACTTAGCGTCGAGGTGCGTGTTGCTTTCACTCAACCACTGAATTGCGAGTGTCTGTAAGTCCTTATACGTCGACCAGCCATACGCATCTTTGCACGGTGGCACGATGGAGCCATCGGCTTGGACCACCCCAAACGTGCGCGTAAACCACTCGCCGAGAAGCTTCACCACGTTCCTCGCATGCACACTATAGGCCACAACTTGAGTCAGAGCACCACATAGTGGGGCAAGCTGAGTCAAAGCGCCACACTGTGGGCCATAGCATGTGTCAAAGGTGCAAGCTAGAGCGTGAGTTAGAGTGCCACAGTGTAAGCTAGAGCTTGAGTCCCTGCGCCATACTCTGAACTAGAGCTTTAGTTAGAGCGCCACACGGTAAGCTAGAGCTTGCGTTGGAGCGCCACCCTGTGGGCCTAGGTTAGAGCGCCACACTTTGCGCCATAGCCTAAGTCAAAGCGCCACACTATCGGCCAGAGCTCGAGTTCCTACGCCATACTGATAGCCTGTGTTAGAGCGCCACAAATTGAAGGTTGGATGAGTGTCGAGCACCCCTTAGCAGAATACATACAAAACATAGCAAGGCGAAGTGCGAGGGCACACGTTGCATATGGCCGATGCGAGGCGTCGAACGTGGTGAACATTCTATTGACGTAGTCGACGGTGATCGTTTGTGATGGCTTGTTGTCGACGTTTGCCTGTTGCCATTTTTTCTCCAGTGCCAAAAGAGCATCCACCATGTGGCATGCTTCTATGACATTAGAGTAATATGTCATAGTACCTACCATAAAGCCACACACCTTTGAGTACTTTCACTCCTTTCAAAGGATACTTTTGTAAACGATGCCATATCGCCACGCTCAAGGATGATGACACCCACACAATACACAACTACATGACGCATGAGTGTATCACCTGAACCTTCCCCGATAGCTTTTTTGAGGGTGTTCGACAAGTTCCGATCGCTCACAGCACACCTAGTGCACAATATGCCCGCCGGCACTTCCCTTATTACTATTATGGCATTATCCGCCTTCTACACGAAGATACTTACATAGTAACGCCACAACTTGAATAGTAAGTCATAGGACAATATCATTGTCTATGGAGCCCATTATATCGAAGTGTGGGTGCGTGAGTAATGTACACACCTGGAGAGTAGCTCGTGGTCCCTTATCACAGTGAGTGCCTCCATGATATACTTCAAGAGGAAACTCACTGGAGGGAAGGGTGTCGGCCACTCGTCCGGGAGGCCAGGAGGCGGTTGTCGTACTGACCCTTGGATAGAAGGGTCCACCCTGAACGGGTTGAGTTCTTCAGGCCACAAGCCTAGCTCTTCGGCTGTGGGTGGAGGCCCTACCAAAGCACAACCCTTGCGACATACACGTTACTTAGTGAATATAACTTGTTGGACACGCTTATCATATACAAGGGTTGTTTGCACAACTGAGTGTAAGCACATAGGCACATAACAATGCTACTTTCTTGAAAGGGTATTCGGTAGTGCCACCTGAAATGTGTCCACATATGAGATATGGGACCTTTGGAAACTCTTTCCACACTGGAGCCCGGAGCCTAGAGGCGTTGTAGCAGATGACGATGTCGTTGTCCTTCACATCGATTTCTAACATCCCCTCGACGAACTCTTCGTGCTTACTATCGCTAGTAGCAGAGTCGCCCTCGTGTGGATGGGCCCACTCTTCTAGATTGTACACCTTCCAAAGTCAACCAACATATCCCGCATATCCCAACGACACACATTTCAAGTTATATGGGATTCAACATAGTTTGTGGCTAAGCTGAGCCATCCTTCTATACATATATACACGTATATATGTATATGCAAGGCGTGAGAGAGTATCAGGCTAGGCGCTGCTCCGACAAGTGGAGGGTATAAGGAGGTCTCGAATGAGGGATACACTTACCACCACTTGCCTTATGTTGTATGCCTTGTGCGTGATCTTCGCCACTTTCCACTCTTCGAAGTCTGCTTCAACGGACAACTCCACGATATGCTCTCCAAGCTTCTTGGTCAGGAAATCGTCAGGGCAGTCCTTGTACACGCCTGGCACCCACCTTTGCCCCTCTTGCCCACCACCTTGGGCCGGCGGAGCTCCGCCCTCGGCCCGCTGAGCTCCGCCCTCGGCCCGCTGAGCTGAGCTCTCGGTCCGCTGAGCTCCGCCCTCCGCCCGCTGCGCTCCGCCCTCGGCCCGCTGAGCTCCGCCCTCCGCCCGCTGAGCTCCGCCCTCCGCCCAACACGCTATTCGATGAAAACGACATTATGGAATGTCATTTTTCAATTTAATTATAGATAGCTAAATAATTCCAAGGCGTACGAAAATAACGTATTTTCCGACGAGACGCGAGACGCACGTATAAACGCGGGTGCCGGTGAGGCTAATAGATACGTACGTATGAGTGCTTATAATAAATTCACAAGCACATGCAAGCATTCAATGTGGTAAACACGATACAAAATATGATGCGGTGACTAATTTCATTTTGTACATGTGTTTTATTAATGTTCAGGACTAGCTGTTAGCTCTGCGACCACAGTCTACGCGGTATCTGCTCGGATACGTACGTATGAGTGCTTATAATACATTCACAAGCACATGCAAGCATTCAATGTGGTAAACACGATACAAAATATGATGCGGTGACTAATTTCATTTTGTACATGTGTTTTATTAATGTTCAGGACTAGCTGTTAGCTCTGCGACCACAGTCTACGCGGTATCTGCTCGCGGATACGTACGTATGAGTGCTTATAATAAATTCACAAGCACATGCAAGCATTCAATGTGGTAAACACGATACAAAATATGATGCGGTGACTAATTTCATTTTGTACATGTGTTTTATTAATGTTCAGGACTAGCTGTTAGCTCTGCGACCACAATCTACGCGGTATCTGCGTTCATTCCAGGTTCAAGACAGGCATTTGGCACGGCGTGCACTATTTACTCGGCTGCTGCGTCGTCGGTAGGTGCGGGGGGAACGCTGTCTCCTGGTTCGCCGTCTCCTGCCTCTTCTTCTTCCTCTTCATCTCCATCTTCTCCTTTCTCTCCTTCTCCTGCCTCGGGTTGCCCAGAAGCCGTGCCGGTTTCAGCGGGTGGATCTTCAGCGGGTTCTTCACCGTCCTCATCAGCCGACTCCTCCATGTCCTTTTTGCAGTCGGCGATTTCTTTCGCCCTTTTGAGGTTTTCCTCCTCTATGCGTGCTTCCTCTTTGAGCTTCGCCGTTTCCTCGAGTGACATGCATTCCGTATCGCCGTTAGGCTCGTCGTTAATGTTCCCAATCCGCTGACTGGCTGCATTCACCATGTCTTGGTCGGAGTCGAACGCGACAGCGTTCAAGCCGCACCGGAGAGCTGCCATTGTGGCCGTCGCGACCCCACACCCCGCATCCAAGATCCAGTTGGGTGACGAATCGTTGTTTAACCGGGCGAAAGGTGCGGGTCCCATCATGTGGCAGTTGATGAGCTCTATTAGCAGGTGCTGGGGCTTCTGGTGAGCGCATACCACTTTCCCATCGTCTCGATAGGGTTGCTTGACGACAGAATACCCCTCCAACACATTCGCCCTCGAGCCCGCCTCCGCATCCTTCGACGAGAAGTCGAAGTCGCACATCCATGGTTTGCGAGTGGATTTTTCCCCGGACTCATGGTCCGCCATTTGGAACCCGATGACAGCCGCTTCGAGGATATTGTACCGGATTTTTTGGTTGGCACCTACATCCTGGTTCTCCTTGCGCCACCATATGCGCTGGGCCCCACCGTTGCATTTGCTCTCCAGGATCTTCAGGAACCCGGTCTGCTGAGCAAACCCACAAAATATCAATATTGTCCAGTCCGGCGAGGTGGTGAGCGCCGCAAAGGCATCTATGAACTTGATCAGGTCGGGCTCGGATAACGCGTGCTCTGACAGCTCCGTATCGAAGTCGTAAATAACGTCCAGTATTGTCCCCACGTAATTCATCTTGGGGACATTCTCGAGTTTCGTCAACTCGTCTTTGTAGATCATGTAGCCGGTTTGAACCGTCTTCCACTCGAACTCTTTCTCGCACTCTGCCTCCTTGCCATCCTCCACAAGGGGGGAGGGAAGTGCCACCTATTATTATACCACAAACCGCTTGTTAATATTTGAATGACCCAATGAAAATTGCTAGCGCAATAAAACATGCAACTACATGTTGAGGAGCACGACTATTACAACAAAGAATGTTGAAAGAACGCACACCTTAACTGTATTGGGGACGTAGTTGACGGGCAGCCGCCCGAGGTCTCCCTCTCCGGCCTGACACCGGGAAAGCCACGTGTTGCAGTCTGCGACGAATTGGACGATGGCCTTGGGAACCGTGCGCTGACTCCCCCCTCGCCCACTTTTACCTTGTTTCACCGCCTTGATGCATCGCTCGATGGACTCCTGGCAAGCCCAAATCTCACCGTATTTCTTCTCAAAAGCAGTCCAATTCTCCACCCCAGATTGCGACACGATCCAGGCCTGAACGTTGCGTTGGGCCTTGAACCTCTTCAAGGTGTCAATCGCCTCTGCGATGGTGAGCTCAGTGATCAGGATTTTCTTCAGAACGCCGTTCAAGTAATCAACCTCCACGTCCGAGTGAAACCCGAGCATCGTCTGGAAAAAGGACATGTTCAACTCCTGCTTCTCGCTCTCCTTCACGATCGCCTGCTGCAAAGGCTGTGCCGGCTGACCGACACTCAACGTGTTACCGGCGCTTCGAGGAACACGCCTAGACCTGGCCTTGCCACCCGACTTCTTCTTCTTGAGGTCGGCACCTACATCCTTCAACGCCTCCTCCGCCCCAGACGTCTCGGTAGTCATGTCAACGATCTCACTCTCCGGAGTCCAGGTCTTGCGTTTCTTACCCGACCCCTTGGTGGGGGTCTTAGTCTGCCCCTTCAGAATACGCAATTCGTACGCATGCATGATTCTAACAATGAGGTCCCAAGTCTCCTGACGCACTGTAGCCATCGTCCAATTCGTTGCGTACTCGTTGGCGATGGAGATGTGATTCATTTGCAACACCTCCGCCTTAATATGCAACTGCTGAGCCGATGTCAAAAAGTACCAGACCGGGAACCATTTGCCATTGTCAACGTCTCCCCCGAAAAGCTCCCAATCGTTCACATTGGCCCACTCCCCCTTCGACAGCTTCTCGTAGACATGCTTCCTATTCTTCTTTGCAGGAAGCTTGAAAGTCTTGGAATCGTGCTTTTCCAACTGCTTCACCAGGCCGTCCTCCGTCCAGTCTTGGGCCTGAACGTCCCATTCCGTGATGCCACAATGCCAATAGAGTTTGTGGAGAGGGCCCTTCGATGCCTGCATGGTTTGCCGAGAAATTACGGTTAGTAACATTCTTTTACTTTAAGTAAGTAAGAGCTTTAAGTGACAAAGATGGATAAGTTACATTGTTTTCTCAGAAATCACCTGCATGCCCGTTCGCATGGATTTTATGATTTGCTGGTGCGACTTGCCATTCACGTTCTGGTCGACGGTGTTCTGCTCGTCAGCCAAAAATCGGACCATGTCAGACTGTAGATTAAAATACAATTTGCACTCGATCTGCTGAAAAGCTTCGTTATCTGGTTGTTCTTGGTGAAGCTCCCGCCGCCGAGCGGTGAGGCTATGTTGGTGCCCGAAGCACACGAAACGATATACGCCTTCCCACACCTTACTGGGGTCAAAGTCCTCCGCGGTTGTGAGGTGCTCCCCAGACTCCGCCCATATAACGTACACTAGGGACGTGTTCTGAAAACCGTGTGGGTTCCAAGCCATGCTCTCTTTCAAGTTCATGACTTGCGCACGGTCCTCATCCCTGATGCGCTCGTAGTCCTCAGCCTGTATAATGTACTGGATAGGTATGTTGAAGGTACACCCCTTGACGTCTTTGGCGTCAACGACTCTGGGGTACCGGTGGTTATACTCAATCTGATACCGAATCGTCTTAGAATGAGCTACTGAACGCCGCTGTTTCGGCAAAGAGAGCAAGGACTGCCAGTTCTGCGCTGCTTGCTCGGCATTCTGTTCTTTGGCCGCCTTCGCTGTCTCTCCAGGCCCGTAAGCTAACAATGAGCCGCCCGGACCACGACTAGCAGCCAGCTCGCTTTCTGCTGCAGGTGTCAACGGTACCTATATTGTAATATAAAAGTACAAAGTTAGTCACTAACAGATAACACCTCATTAGGTTAATGAGCAATTCGAAACAACACTCATATTCATTATAAAACTGTTAAGGGGAAATCACAAAGGTTAGAAACTTTGCACAACTGCTCATTAAGCTAATGAGACATATTTTACATTACAAGCTAATGGTACATATTTTATTTAACATCGGTCTTGATCAATTACGGTTGTCAATGTAATTGTATGACTACTTCTTTAGTTTTGATTTACTACATTCCTGTCGATGGCTCGACTTCCAGTGCTGCTTCGCACAATCATGGGAACAGTATACTGCTTGGTGACAGCCGCCACACCGCTTTTCTCCTTGTTTACCACAATTTATACAGAGACACTGGCGTGCTGACACCGAGGACTTCCCAAATCGATCTTTGTTTGCCTTCCGAACAGCAGATTGTGTGAAGCATGCGGTCCAGCCATTGGAAAGCTTTACTGGTGAATTAAAGTCGGTTGTGCCAGAATCCTGCAGTAAAGGAAAAAAAGAAAAACTGCTCATTAAGCTAATGAGACCTTTTGGTCAGTCATGAAATATGTCGGTTAAAACAGTCAAACATGTCATATGATGACAGTATGTATCATACTAACTGTAAAAAAAATCGTAAAGGCCAGAAAGTTGCAAAACTGCTCATTAGGCTAATGAGGCTTTTTGTTCAAGTTTGGGTCAGTCATCGAATTTCTCGGGTAAAACAGTCAAACATGTCATATGATGACAGTAGGTATCATACTAACTGTAAAAAGAATCGTAAAGGCCAGAAAGGTTGCAAAACTGCTCATTAGGCTAATGAGGCTTTTTGTTCAAGTTTGGGTCAGTCATCGAATTTCTCGTGTAAAACAGTCACACATGTCATATGATGACAGTAGGTATCATACTAACTGTAAAAAAAATCGTAAAGGCCAGAAAGTTGCAAAACTGCTCATTAGGCTAATGAGGCTTTTTGTTCAAGTTTCGGTCAGTCATCGAATTTCTCGGGTAAAACAGTCTCACATGTCATATGATGACAGTAGGTATCATACTAACTGTAAAAAAAATCGTAAAGGCCAGAAAGGTTGCAAAACTGCTCATTAGGCTAATGAGGCTTTTTGTTCAAGTTTGGGTCAGTCAACGAATTTCTCGTGTAAAACAGTCACACATGTCATATGATGACAGTTGGTATCATACTAACTGTAAAAAAAATCGTAAAGGCCAGAAAGGTTGCAAAACTGCTCATTAGGCTAATGAGGCTTTTTGTTCAAGTTTGGGTCAGTCATAGAATTTCTCGGGTAAAACAGTCACACATGTCATATGATGACAGTAGGTATCATACTAACTGTAAAAAAAATCGTAAAGGCCAGAAAGGTTGCAAAACTGCTCATTAGGCTAATGAGGCTTTTTGTTCAAGTTTTTTAAGACACACTAATAATTATAGAAATGACAAATAAATGAACAAAATATCACAGGATTTTCAAAAATCTTTGAACTTACCGCGGTTGGAAGTACTCCGGTGCCACCCATCTCCGTATCGATTGATTCGTCCAAGAGACTGTACTCTTCACCAGATACTTCAGCAGACTTCCAGAAGTCTGGGTTCTCGGAATTTCGCCACATTTCATTCAGAAAAGAACTGTAAGCAGCAGCAGGAACTTTGGACGCTGAGCGTGTAACCAGCTCATCCAGCCTGTTCTTGCGCACTGTGTAAGTAGGCGCCACGCTGCTAATCAGCATATTTTCAGCGTCAAGACGGACAGCGCTATACTCATGAGGGCGTTCAGACGCCGCCAGCACGTACAGCGGGGTATTGCCGTTGGCGGTTGACGCAGCGCCAGCGAAAGAGATACGAAGGTTCTCATCGGCGTTTGTTGGCAAAATAGGCAAACTTTTTTGAACTGTTTCCCCATCGGCTGTTGCGAGATAAACATACACTCGCAGCTGATGGCCGTTTAAAGAAGGTACGCGCTCAACTGCCCACTGCTTGCCGGGTATCTGTGTTATGCTTCCTGCGCTCATTAATGCGCGAAATTGATCCAAAGTTGCCATTATTTTAATTCACGAAAAAGTAAAACAAAAAGGGCGATGAGCTGTGAGCGGTGTTATGCAAAGTAGGTTTTGAATTGTGAGGAAGTCTGGTCGAGTTTATTGAGTTTCAATAAGTTTTGTTCTCTCGTCATCAAAATCTGAGAATTGCAAATCGAAGTATTTAATTGGACGGGCCGAACGCGACAAAGAACTCGAATCTGCATTCAAGTTCTCGATTTCGATTGATGACATCTGCACTCGATCCGGGAACTTGAGTACAGAGTGATGTTATTGGACAAAGTTTGGTCGATCGATCCGATGAATTTAATATGACCGACCGTAATATTCAAATTCAAAGTCATCGGCTGTCGCCCCTGACGAAACTCGGAATGAACTGTCGTCGTTTTCATTTCACGGAAATTGGCTTCATAAGAATTTTGAACTATTTTTCTGATGGGGCCGTTCTGGCGAATAGCTGACGAAGCTATCGACGAAGTTATTGACCTTTCACAGCCTGCAATATACTACACCCAGAAGGAAGACGATATCATAGAAATAGAAACAGACGTATTTCGCTCATCGCCAGTTAACGCTCCTCGCTCATCGCTATACAAAACAGTTTGCGACGATGAGATATTATGCTTTCCGTGCGTTGAAACGCCAATGCACTCGAAAAGCGCAGAAACTCCAATGACTGCAAACTTGCAAAAGACTAGCGACTCTCGCGCGACTCAGCGCTCATCGGACTCTAATGACACAATAAACACGCAAGAGTCTAGTTCGCGAAAGATAACAAGTGTTGACTTCAATGAGATAACGCAAAGCCTTGAAGTAAGCTTTAGTTCACATTCCGTGGGTGACGAAAAGAGTGAAAGTGTGCTGAATGGGAAAAGTACTAAGGTCGGAAAAGAGCGAGCAGTTTACACATCAGTAAAAAGAAAACCCAAAGTTAAGAGTCAAATATCAATCAAAGAACGAAACCTTTCACAATCAGACATGGAAAGTATTGCAACTTATCGGTGCAAGTGCAAATCGTTTTGCTCGTTGATGTTTCACACATCAGCTTTAGCTGCTCAACGCGAAATGTTTTGGAACTTGTCTCAAAAAGATCGTAAAGAATGGATGATAAGAGATCTTATGAAGAGCGGGACCAGAACTTGTGACTCAAGATTCATATTTATGTTCTTCATATGTGACAGACCGGTAAGTTTGCCAAAACTGCTCATTAGGTTAATGAGCGGTTTTCCTTCTTTTTTATAAAATCCCCTTGAAGAACTTTTTTTTGTTCTATTCCTGAAAGTGTGCCAAAACTGCTCATTAGGTTAATGAGCGGTTTTCCTTCTTTTTTATAAAATCCCCTTGAAGAATATTTTTTTGTTCTATTCCTGAAAGTGTGCCAAAACTGCTCATTAGGTTAATGAGCGGTTTTCCTTCTTTTTTATAAAATCCCCTTGAAGAACTTTTTTTTGTTCTATTCCTGAAAGTGTGCCAAAACTGCTCATTAGGTTAATGAGCGGTTTTCCTTCTTTTTTATAAAATCCTCCTTGAAGAATATTTTTTTGTTCGTATTTCTGAAAGTGTGCCAAAACTGCTCATTAGGTTAATGAGCGGTTTTCCTTCTTTTGTTTCAAATCCCCTTGAAGAATATTTTTTTGTTCGTATTCCTGAAAGTGTGCCAAAACTGCTCATTAGGTTAATGAGCGGTTTTCCTTCTTTTTGAAAACATTCACTTTGCTGGTATATTTACAGGTGTGTTCGGCCTTCTACCAGAAGGTTTACAAAGTAAGCCAAGGCTATTTCTGCGACGTACGCGAGCGCGTTCTCTCTGGAAGAACGAATTTCATTCACGGGCTGACTGGCAGTGAGGCAAATCGGCGTTTGTCAAACAAAAAATCAAATGTCGTCGCCTTCGTGAATAAATATGCGGAAGAACAGGGCGAACCTCAGCCTCATAAACCTGAGACGCATCTCCCGTCGGGGAAGACAAGAGAAGAGATTTGGGATGACTATCTCGATTCTTTATCTATTCACGACCGCAAATCCAAGGAAGTCTCCTTGCCGTACTTCTACGAAATCTGGAAAGACGAGTTCAAATCTTGGCTCAAAGTTCCGAAGTGCAAGCGTTTTTCGCAGTGCAGTGTATGTGCTTCGATCAAACTTTTGAAGGAGGGCACACCTAAATCCCAGCACGGTAAGCTAAATTTTGAAAAATACAGTATTTGCATTTGTTTTACGTTGTTTTAGAAGTTTGTATATTAAAACGTTTTTTTTTTTTCAGGTCAATACGACAAAATGCGAGAGGTGCACCTTAACCAAGCGCGTGCCGAGCGTGAGAAGTTCTACAAACACGGTCGAAAATCTAACATGACTAAGAGCATCAAGGAAAACAAGACGTGGTGGAAATATTCCTCTGTCATCATTGACGGGATGACCCAATGGACGACGCGCCTGCCGCATTTGAGGCGCATGCCATCATATCTGGACCGAAAGGACTTCTTGGACGTGCACAATATGGGTAGCATCATCGAAAACGTTGGCCGGTTTATGGACTTCAACTACGCGAATTACGGTGACGACGCCAACTTCCTGATGAACGTGCTGCATCGTGACGTCACTCGAATTCAAGAGCACCGTCGTAAAGGGGATGGCGAGGAACCGTACCCGATGCCGGAAGTGTTATACGTCCAGCTTGCCAACGTGGGCACCAACAAGAGCATTATGCTTTTGGCGTATATCTCTTGGTTGGTTATGTCTGGCGCGTTCAAGAAGGTGAAGGTGAACTTCCTAATCGTCGGCCACACCCACGAGAACATCGACCAGATGTTCTCGCGTTTTTCTGTGCGCTTAAAACGCAAGCTTGCGATGACCCTTGACGAAATGATGGAAATCGCAAAGGAGTGTTTCTCGGATGGCATCTTCACGACCGCGGTGGCGAAAGTGCACGATTTGAAGACCTGGTTCGGTGGTCGCTACGAGAACGTCTGTGGCATCTCCACGCAGCAGACCTTCAAAGCGTTCAAGAACGAGGCCGGCGAAGTGGTCGTGCAATACAAGATGTATTCCACCGACAAGAAGTGGCTACCAGAGGAGGGCCTCAAGGTGTTGAGCTGTATGCCCGAGAATCTGCCTGATTTTGTCAAACCGAAAGCCTTCTCCAAAGAAGGGCTTACGAAGCTCGAGGATCTGGTGGACGGGATGCGGACCATTTTGAGTACGACGTTTACACCTACCCACGAGGCGTGGTGGGCGGAGCTGTTGAGGAAGCAACGAAAGCTGACCGAGGAGGGCATTTCCGAGGAGCCCAATGTCCCGTTCGTTTTGCCGAGCAAATTGCACGCACGTTTGAATGCCCCTTTGGTGCATGCCCTGGAAGCTCCTCTCAGACTCGCCGAAGCTCAGATGCCAGCAGCAGCAGAAATTCCAGCCCGAATTCAAGAACGCGTAGAACGTGCACCGATTACCGTGTACACGGGCAAACGTAAGGCGGTGAATCGGGCTGCTAGAAAAGCTGAAGCGTACGTGGCCAACCCGGTATGGGAGGTTTCGTTCGATCAGATGACCGTAAACAGCTACGCCGTTTGCTTCGGAGAAATCACGGGTGTGAAGGCCAACGATGTATGCCAATTCCGTGTCAAGCTCAACGGCAAAGAATGGTCGGACCCCCTGATGCTTGTCCGAGTGCATGCACGGATTGTCTACACGAAGGAGTTGAAGTACACGTACCTGAAAGTGAAGACATACACGGACACTAAGGAGCGAAGACTCGGAAAGGTGTTGGCAGGGAAAGCGGGAGCCTTCTGGGAGAACGCATCCGATACGCCGTCAACTGAGCCCTTCAAAAGTGCAGAGATATTGCTAGCGTGGAACATCGCAGCTAACGAAGCAAAAGGTTGTATCCCATATGAGCAGTATGGGCAACTTATAGTCGCACTGCTGGCGCAAAGAGCCAAGAAAAGACGAATTGATAACGGGCAAATGGAAGAAACCGAAGGCGATGAAGACAATAGCGAAAACGAGGGAAATGAGGAAGTGCCGACCTGTCCAGACCGGTCCAGACCTGACCAGAGGTGTAAAGACCTAGACGACGGTAGCGATGTTGAAATGTGAATAGAATCAGCTGACTAAGACGCAAGAAATAGATGTACATAATGTAAATACGATTATTAGAGAAATCTGATATGGCAATTGCTCATTTCTTTTGTATGTCATGCTCGCTACCATTTACAGCACAGAAAATAAATTGCATGCTTCACCGTGTCTCGGAAACATTTTCGTACGTGTCTTGTAATTTTACCGTTGCGGAGGCCTGCGAGCAAAATTATTTTCAACATTAACATTTTTAGCACATATATTTTCTAAATATCGCCAAAAAACAGCTAATGTCAATTATCTACCCTAATGTCAATTTCATCGAATAGCGTGTTGCCCGCTGAGCTCCGCCCTCCGCCCGCTGAGCTCCGCCCTCCGCCCGCTGGGCTCCACCCTCCGCCCGCTCAG
>LGRX02029757.1:0-21266 GCA_001247695.2 Cymbomonas tetramitiformis
GCGAACGGTCCTGTGGGCTGCAGACCTGCAAAGTTTTTCTGCGCAGACTGCACCAAACAGCTGATATAAAGAGCTCTCAACGTGCCGAGCACTTTTGTACCACATTGCATAGTTTATGCCAAGGCCTCGCCCAGGGTGAACTTGACGCATAGGAACGTACGCACAGTATTGGCTGCTGTCTCTTCAACACATCTCTGCCATCTGCGCTCACTGCAAAATTCCTATATGCAGTGTCCTTGGCCACATCATGTGCAGGTTTTACCTTGGGGCATCCGGTCAAAAGGGAATGCGTGCGATCCAAATCGAGCAGGCAGGCAGCCCAGAGCGCTCAGGGTTTGATCTGAGGCGCTGCACGGCTGGCAGAGAAAGAGGACATGCAGCTAGCGGAAGAAGCTGAGCTGTTGCTCTTGCTCCGAGAAGGCGACAGCCGCTGCCAGTTTGCCATCGATAGCGATTGTGACATGGTGTGTTGCCCTATCCATGGTTTCATCTGGAACTTCGGTACCTTCTTGAGTTAAGGCCTTCCGCTGCACCAAGTGTAGGTCATAGCTGCGCCAGAGAGCGATGCAAATGACCCCCTGAATCTTGGGTGCGCACCTTGCGCAAATGAAGATCAGAATGTCCATCATGGCAGCCCACACCTCGTTGCCCTGCCAGCCCCCACGCATCTGCAAACTGCCTTGCTGCATGTTTACTTGTATTAGCACACATATCAGTAGACCGCATTCACGTCTGACTAGCACTCATGACAACTTGGCTCATCGAATAGGAATCTGAAGTAGCACTCACAGGAACATTGGGCAGTAAATTTGCTGCGCTGCATATTACCATGTGCGCTGTACAGTTAATCACGTCCTGGTCATGCCAACCACACTCTTCGTGCTGATGCTGGTGTAAGTGAGTCGCACTGGGTCACTGCCAGTTCAAGCAAGGTTCGACGCAGGTAGGTATCGAAGTGTGTGCAGGATCAGGATGGAGAGAGCTCTGGACAATGTACTCAATCCCTAGATTTGCGGGCCAGTTATACGCGGCAAGGAACAGATGTAAGCAAGAGCAAATCCACACTTCCCACACGTCCACCCTCCGCCCGCCGCGCTGCCATGGCCGAAGCCAGAGCAAAAAATTCATCTTCCATGTCCACAATGTAATTATCAAGGCGACAGCAGGCTCTTGATCAAACGTAGGCGTAGACGTCCAGAAAATATTTGGAGAAAAGAAATACAGCAATGCGTGATTTGCATCTCCACAAGTTGTATATTTCATTACCTGATGCAATAATGAGCTCACAGTTGTTGTATACGAAACGATCATTTTGCGTACGTAGTTTCATGCACATGCAGAGAGAGAATAAGCTAAATCTGTTGAAGCTGATTTAATTATTGACTCATTTGGCTGTCATCGCATGATCTTCTGTCATCTGTCGCTTTGAATCAACTCTTACTGAACATCGTGCAACTCTTTTGAGAAGTACATTGCTGGCATGGAAGCCATATAGTTAAGCAGCATGGTATCTATTTGACCCCGGATCAAGAGACGAATCACGTTGTAACTATGCATATTTGCGGCAGGCGAAGGCTAGCGTATTGTTAGTAGGTGTTCAGATTGGGCCGCTGTCATCAACTACCATCAGTGCGTCTACGCCGGAACCCGCTACACAACCACCCAAATTACACTGAGAGCTACTACATTATTACACATCTTTACGCGTAAAGTTCGGTACGTGTAGCTGCCGTGCTGCTCAACAGCGTTAACCAACTGGGAGAGTGCAAATAGTCTATCAACACGGTATATTTGCTGAGCAGCAAGTTGACATCTTCGGGCAGGGGCAGCCTCTTTGTTGCTCCCGACTTCCTGCTCACCCAGCACAAACGATGACAAACCACTCCTGCTTCCTGCTCTGTTACAGCGGTGTTGGATAACGGTTGATTCGACTCATCTGACTTGAAGGGGGTTGCATGGTAGTAGCGCGAGATCAATGAAATTCTCAGCGCCAAGGATATATGTTTGCCCTTAGCTGAGAGCTACCTCCTTCACCATAGACACGGCTCGCCTAGTCCCAATGCCATCTCTTCTTAGAATCCTGCTCAATGTTAGCTTGCCCATCAAAAGGGTTCCGTCGATTGGATGTACCGAAGAAAAAGAAAGAAAAAAAAAAAAAAATGTGACTCTTCCTACTGGAAGCGTGATATTTGAAGGTGCACAGCTGTTACGCCTGCCCCTAGTACCGAAGATTCTTTAGCGGCATCACGCAAGCTTAGCAATAAGTTCGATGCTAACCGGGTGTGCGCGCACACACACACATACACACACACACACACAATCCAACATACCCATAAGCACGAGCACACACACACATGTGTGTGTGGGGCTTATCCTTGGTTTGGGTGTGTGTGTGTGTGTGGGTTCATAACCTGCAATCACAATGCTAAGCACACGCACGCGCGCGCGCACACACACACACATAAACATACTCTTACAATACCGTAAGCCGTCGATACATCATAGTTATATCTGCACTCATAATTTCTGTGATGACGCCTCACGTGTTTGTGTGTGTGTGCCATACCGAACGGAATACCAGCCGTGGTGTGCGCAAGTAATAAGCTGCAAACACGCGGCACATGCATGTACCCGTATATGCGCATGCAACAATTATTCGACATTTTAATAGATCAGTTACGGCACACCCCGTATAAATTCGACCAATGTATATACATAACAAATAGGATGCACAAGCTTAAGTGCATTGTACTACTTCGTCCGCGCATCGGAGATCGCGTGCAAAATATACAATATGATGGTATATCATTTAGCCTACTCCGCGCAAGTCGCCAGCGCACTTTGCGAAGTTCACACGTGTATAGCATCAATGTGTTAAACGAGATTGTCCGCATCGTTCTCCAGTGCTGCTGCATTTGATTGTGTGCGAATATTTACGATGCGGCGATTCCCACCATTTATGAAGAAATCATATGCTGGAGAGTCGTGAGTGTGGCATATGATCAGAATTGCGTAAAATATGCTCGCTAGAACACCAATACTCAATAGCTGTATCGACACTAAGAACCATATACGGAAAATAATGACATTGCCAGCATCCATCCTTTTTCAATACTGCTCACAAATACACGTTCCTTCGAAATGCTACGATCTTGTTCGATTTGCCGCAATGTCGTCATGCGATCAAGGAGGTCGCGTGACTTCTTCTCGCGATATTAAGCACGCAGTACGTAACATCGATCCGATGACGAGTTTCCAATGACGATGACGCGTTTACTGGCAATATTGTATGCATGTTAGCATCCCGCCGCAAATTTTAGCAGGCTTATTATTACATCAATACATCGATGTTCCCGTGCACATGTGCACAGTATACGAGTGCATGAAGATATCCCTGTCTGTATAGCGAGATATTGGTTTACATCTCGTTAGTGCTTCGTTGCGCATGCGCAAAGAATGCCTCCGTACTGATTGCTTCGTTGCGCATGAGCAAAGAATACCTCCGTGCTCGACTGGTATGATCTCAGTAGATAGCGAGATCGATATACCTTTGCATAAATGAGGTGTTTAATATATCAAACTTTTCGATGAACTGTGAATTTTAATGATGCGAACCTGGTAACATTATTTACCTTACGGTCTTCACTCGTTTACCTTGCCTCGTTTCATGAGCAGCAGCGGCGGCAGCAGTGGCAGAATCACAACCTCGTTATCGAGCCACTGAAAACGAAAACGTCGCCACGGTGGGTCAAGTCAAAACCTAACATGGCATATGACATTGTAAATTATGGTCATCTCTATAATTATACAAAAACATTGTAAATTATGGTCCGATGACAACAGGGTAATATTCAACATGGCATTTATTACCATGCATATATATATTAATATATGATATATTACTATGCATATATATCAATAATATATTAATAATATATTATTCAGCTTGGGTTAAATCCCAACAGTTCCGGGGAGGGGGTTGCCGGAACCGACGGTAACCGTACGTGGTGACGGAGCCGTCGGCTCCGTGGGCAACAGCACAGTAGATGCCTTGTTAAAGCACTTAGTAGATAGATAAATAGTAACGTGCATAACTAATATATTTAGTATGGCACTCCCTCTGTGTGTGAGGGAGGCGTTTTCTAGTGCAAAGTAAGGGTCTAAGCATCCGTTGCATCAACTGCTGTTCACTGTAAGGCTGAAAATGTTTAGGATCTTCGATCCCCAGTTGTAGCAAGCTACCTCCTGTTTAAGGGCACAAAAGGCATAGTTACTAGTTGCGTTATATGCACACTTGTTGCAAAAGTAGGCTTGAATAGATTGCTTTATCCATTTTATTATCGTCACTAGCAATATATTCGCGCTTTATCGTATATTCGCGATTCACATAACCGGTGGTCCAATTTGAGATTCAACACTCCTTGGACTTATTGCCACACCTAAAGCTTCTTAATATACATATATAATAACGTTGGCACTCATATATAATCGATCAGCATGCACCTAACGCGTCCAGGGTGCTAGCACGCTAGCCCAGTACGTGTCGCCCAGCGCAATGGCTGATAGCTCATCCGCACCTCATGGCGCAAGCGCGAGAGCTGCCCCGCATGCGCAGGCAGCCCAGCACGTGCCGCCCAGCGCTATGGCTGATAGCTCAGCAGTCTACGGCGCAGGTGCGAGTGCTGCTCCGCAGGCGTCCCAGCACGCACCAGGTACAATCGCTGCCGCGGCTGCCCCGGCAGCCCGACTACACGCACTATTGTCTATTGGGCGCACCTTACGGTGGATTTACCCACCGTAAGAGACATTCGAAAACCGCATGTTAGAGCTAGCATATTGTGCCAACTTGGGCAAACCCATGCTTTTCGACACACCTTGGGGGTTATATTAGTGCGTGATTGGGTAACCCACCGTAAGGATTTGAGGTGTTTTTTCGCTTGACCCCTTGGTATTAGCACGCATATTAGACGCATCTATACATACGTATGCAAAGTACTTTTTTCAAGTCCAAGCACTAATATAACCCCCAAGGTGTGTCGAAAAGCATGGGTTTGCCCAAGTTGGCACAATATGCTAGCTCTAACGATGCGGTTTTCGAATGTCTCTTACGGTGGGTTTGCCCACCGTAAGGTGCGCCCAATAGACAGAGGCGACAACCTGTTCCGGCTCCGCAAATACAAGCTGCAGCCTTAGCACGCAGAGTCGCAGCAGCATCGACGACAACAGCGGCGGCAGCGGCAGCAGCGGCAACAACAGCAGCAGCGCAGCCTCCGCAGACCGGCGCAATGACCCATAGCTGCACGGCCAATGCGCAGCCCCCGCAGCCCAGCGAGGCGCCCCATGGCTGCATGCACTCACAGAAATATAAGGGCTCAATTCCGACTCAATTGAGGGTGAACCGAGGGTGAACTGAGGGTGATCTGAGTGCGAACTGAGGGTGATCTGAGTGCGAACTGAGGGTGATCTGAGTGCGAACTGAGGGTGATCTGAGTGCGAACTGAGGGTGATCTGAGTGCGAACTGAGGGTGATCTGAGTGCGAACTGAGGGTGATCTGAGTGCGAACTGAGCGACTCAGTTCATACTCAGTGAGTCACATTTATTACACTGCATGAATTCGCGTATTCCCAATTCGCGAATTCCCACATTCGCGAATTCCTACAGAATGAATACATGTTTGTATATATGTATATATATATCACAGATTTGCCGAAATAAATACTACTAACCGTTGAGAAACCACTACTACTATCCGTTTGAGTGAACAATTTATTTAGTTGGTATGATTGTTCGGATAAATCTTTGACCGCTCAACGTTTTATCAACTGATATTATAGGACGTTGAAATTCAACAAAAAGTCATGTAAATAGATTATTGGGGGTTTGGACCTCAAGCCTAAAACCCCCCCAAACGATTTACAGGGTAACATTTTTGAAATTCAACGTCCTATTAACGTTGTGCCCACGCAAGAACCACCAAAGCTGATAATTCATACTGCATTCTTTCCTAGCCGTGTTATTCTTGCACAGCAAACCAAATGAAGTTTCAGATGCAGTGATACATAATAACTATACAGCATGCATGCGAGCATGCAATGGATAACTATAACTATGCAGCCACCTAGGCACAAGGAATCGCACAACGCAAGGGAACACAATTCAGGCACACGTTGACAATACACATTTGACATTTCTAACATTACACCTTTTAAAATATTACTCGAAATGGTTTTGTGTTTTCTAACCTAGTGCTATACTTTTGTATATGGCCAACCCTAGTTGGCAGTATCACATTCATCAACCTGACAGCAACACTATCTATACGCATGCGACCTCAGCGATATGAGAACATCTCCGGCGGCATCAACGCAGTTGCTCGTTCCAGCGACATCTGCAGTTGCGCAACCCCGACCTAGTTAGCACAAAATGATATACATCACAGAAACGGACCTTATCATGGAAGGCAGCAACAACGCACACACATATAACAACATGAACAAACTCACCTGCGTGTATGGAAGCAGTGATGCTCTTGGTCGGTCCCACATGCGCGCTGCAGCCGAAATACATACTGCGTTGTTAGTATAAAAGGCATAAGGAATTATGCAACAGTAACACAGGAAACTCAAAAACTCAGCGGGGTGAGTTGGCTTCGAACCAACAACTCACAGCCCGTTGGGCTGGAGAGATGCGCACTATCACCCCCTTCTAGGCATGCAATAAACAACATGTGGACGCATGCATGCGAGCAAGCGCAACAAAACAGACACTCATACACACTACGAAAACCCTCACCGACAATAAAATGCGAGCTACTCGTGCAAAATATAATCACAACATGAACAGCACCGAAAAATACAAGCAGACCAGTGCAGCATACTGCTTTGGGCTGGTCAGCGGTTGTCTTTGTGATGGCGGCTCGGAGTGGCTTCTATCTTCTATCTACACGTGAAGAGCTACAGCACCATGACACTACATCTACAGGCCGCGGGCGACGAATTCTGGAATTCTGGATCGATCTTCGTGCCAGTAGCCTGTGCCAAGCTGCCGACCCATTTTTATTCGATCGGTATATTTGTTTTCATCTGACGGCTGACACTCCAGTGATAGACGATATCTAAATATCGAATCGAAATATCATTCGACCATCACCAACCGCGGCCTGTAGCGAGTAGCCGTTCACCTGTAGATAGACACAAGATAGAAGTGAAGATAACATCTTCCAGACCATGAGAGTCTGTCACAAAAGTTATCTATCCCAGGCCGCCAACCGCAGCAGAGCAGTGTGAAGCACTGGCCTGCTTGTAGTGCTTTTTGTAGCCTTTCATTTTTGTCATTATCTGTTGCACGGGTAGCTCGTTTGCGAGGGTTGAGTGTTATTTGCGAGGGTATTATTTGCTGTGGTGGCTCGGATGCGTGCGTCTGTATGTTGCTTATTCTTTGTATATCTAGTGGAAAGGGGTGATATGTGTTGCACCTCGCCAGACCACCGGTCTAGGAGTTGTTGGTTTAAAGCCAACTCACCCCGCTGAGATTTTGAGTTTCTTGTTTTGTATGATGTGATGTGTATTTATTTTGTGCTAACAACGCCGTATGTATTTCGGCTGCAGCGCGCATGTGGGAACGACCAAGAGCATCAGTGCTTCCATACACGCAGGTGAGTTTGTTAATGTTGTTATATGTGTGCGCGTTGTGTTGTCCCTGTCCTCCATTCTACAGTATCGCATAATCCGTTTCTGTTCTGCATATCATTTTATGCTAACTAGGTCGGGGTTGCGCAACTGCAGATGTCGCTGGAACGAGCAACTGCGTTGATGCCGCTGGAGTTGTTCTGATGTCGCTGAGGCCGCATGCGTATAGTGTTGCTGTCAGGTTGATGAATGTGATGCATCCAACTAGGGTTGGCAGTATACAAAACTATAGCACTAGGATAGAAAACACAAATCTATTTCGAGTAATATTTTTAAAGGTGTAATACTAGAAATATGCATTGTCAACGTGTGCTTGAATTGTGTTCCCTTGCGTTGTGCGATTCCGTGTGCCTAGTTGTCTACCCATCCATTGCATGCTCGCATGCTTGGTATATAGTTATGTATCACTGCATCTGAAACTGCATTTGGTTTGCTGTGCAAGAATAACACGGCTAGGAAAGAATGCAGTATGAATTATCAGCTTTTGTGGTCGATTCTTGCGTGGGCGCAACGTTAATATCAGTTGATAAAACGTTGACTGGTCAAAGATTTATCCGAACATGCCAACTAAAAACACTGTTGACTCAAACGGTTAGTAGTAGCGGTTTCTCAACGGTTAGTAGTGTTTATTTCGCCAAATATGTGATATATATATATGCATACATGCATATATACAAATATGTATTGATTCTGTGGGAATTCGCGAATTCCTGCAGTGTAATAAATGTGACTCACTGAGGGTGATCTGAGCACGAATTGAGCACGAGTTGAGCGCTCAGTTCGCACTCAGATCACCCTCAGTTCGCACTCAGATCACCCTCAGTTCGCACTCAGATCACCCTCAGTTCGCACTCAGTTCGCACTCAGATCACCCTCCGTTCGCACTCAGATCACCCTCAGTTCGCACTCAGATCACCCTCAGTTCACCCTCAGTTCACCCTCAATTGAATCGGAATTGAGCCCTTATATTTCTGTGAGTGATGGCCGAGGCGCAGCCCCCGCAGCCCGGCGAGGTCGTGCCTCATGGCTGCATGGCTGATGGCGGCATGGCCGAGGCGCAGCCCCCACAGCTCAGTGAGGTGCCTCCCAGCTGCATGGCCGAGGCGCAGCCCCCGCAGCCCGGCGAGGCGCCTCATCGCTGCATGGCTGATGGCTGCATGGCCGAGGCGCAGCCCCCACACCTCAGTGAGGTGTCTCATCATAGCTGCATGGCTAATAGCGCACGGCCGAGGCGCAGCCCCCGCAGCCCGGCGAGGTGCCTCATGGCTGCATGGCTGATGGCTGCGTGACCGAGGCGCAGCCCCCCGCAGCCATCATTTAAAAGGGGGAGAGTGGCCCAGCAGCCCATCCAAATGCTAGCCCCGCTGCCGACGCAGGCGCTGGCCCCGCTGCCCGGCGAGGTGCCTCATGGATGCATGCCTCATAGCCGCATGGCCGAGGCGCAGGCCCCACAGCTCAGTGAGGTGCCTCATGGCTGCATGGCTAATGGTTGCACGGCCGAGGCGCAGCCCCCGCAGCCCGGCGAGGTGCCTCATCGCTGCATGGCTGATGGCTGCACGGCCGAGGCGCAGCCCCCGCAGCCCAGTGAGGTGTCTCATCATAGCTGCATGGCTAATCGCTGCACGGCCGAGGCGCAGCCCCCGCAGCCCGGCGAGGTGCCTCATGGCTGCATGGCTGATGGCTGCATGACCGAGGCGCAGCCCCCCGCAGCCATCATTTAAAACGGGGAGAGTGGCCCAGCAGCCCATGCAAATGCTAGCCCCGCTGCCGACGCAGGCGCTGGCCCCGCTGCCCGGCGAGGTGCCTCATGGCTGCATGCCTCATAGCCGCATGGCCGAGGCGCAGGCCCCACAGCTCAGTGAGGTGCCTCATAGCTGCATGGCTAATGGTTGCACGGCCGAGGCGCAGCCCCCGCAGCCCGGCGAGGTGCCTCATAGCTGCATGGCTGATGGCTGCACGGCCGAGGCGCAGCCCCCGCAGCCCAGCGAGGCGCCCCAAGCATGGCACGCTGCATGGCTGATGGCAGCATGGCCGATGCGCAGCCTCTGCAGCTCAGTGAGGTGCCTCCCAGCTGCATGGCTAATGGCTGTATGGCCGAGGCGCAGCTCCCGCAGCCCGGCGAGGTGCCTCATAGCTGCATGGCTGATGGCTGCATGGCCGAGGCGCAGCCTCTGCAGCCTGGCGCGATGTCCATTGGCTGCATGCCCGGGGCTCAGCCTCCGCAGCCTGGCGCGACACCCTGCGATTGCACAGCCGAGGCGCTGCCTCTGCAGCCTGGCGCAATGCCCTGCGGCTACACGACCATGTCGCTTCTGCAGCCTGGCGCAATGCCCTACGGCTACACGGCCGTGGTGCAGCCTCGGCAGCCTGGCGCAATGCCCAACGGCTGCACAACCAGGGCGCTGTCTCAGCAGCCTGGCGCGAGGCCCAGCGGCTGCACGACTGAAGCACAGCCTCCGCAGCATGGCATGGCGCCCAGCAGCTGCACGGCCGGGACGTTGCCTCTGCAGCCTGGCGCAATGCCCTACGGCTACACGGGCAAAAGGTTATTTCTAGATTAATTTTGGGGCGAAAACTAGATTAAGAATGACAGTGCCTTATTCTAGATTAATTTTGGGTGTGTCATGTCGCAGTCGCATGGGTAAACGTTATTGGGCACGAAGTGGGAACTGATTCCGCGCGATCGAGATGTCATCAGACCTGAGACAGGTCGTCATCGTCATTTCGCCGGATCCGAGGTGCCACCGCTCCGAGGTGCACATGGTAAAACTGCGAACGGAAGGTCAAAGGCAAAGGGAAAGGCAAAGGGTTTAAGATTTAGCGGCAGTAGGAATAGTTTTCAGAAGCATATGGAAAGTATTCTAGTGCTTCTGAAAACTATTCCTACTTCTTCTATATCCTAAACCCTTTGCCTTGCCTTTTACTGCTGCACGCGACCGGCAAGCATCTTTGAAACTTCCGAGTTTCAAAGATGCGTTTTGTATTTTGGGTGCACCCTAAAATTACAAAACAGCCGAGCGCTTCCCGTTTGTGCGGGATATTCACATGTATTCCATGGAATATTTCATATGAATTAACTCACATGCACACGCAGGGGAAACCCTCGGCTGCTTGGCATCTTTGGGTTTGGGTTTGGGTTCGAACCCAAACCCGAACCCAAAACATCTGCCTTAGAAATAAATTGCGCGTTGGGCGCACAAGTAACTTGAAGCCTTGAGCTTCAGGTAACTTAAAGATATATCCCTTGGCAGTATTTGTGCCAAGTTTCGTGCTCTAGGACGCACGGGAAGCCCTCGGCTGTTTGGCATCTTTGCGTTTGGGTGGTTCGAACCCAAACCCAAACCCAAAACATCTGCCATGGAAATAAATTGCGCGTTTCGCGCACAAGTAACTTGAAGCCTTGAGCTTCAAGTAACTTAAAGATATGTATCTTGGCAGTATTTGTGCCAAGCTTCATGCTCTAGGACGCACGGTAAGCCCTCGGCTGTTTGGCATCTTTGGGTTTGGGTGTCACGTTCGAACCCAAACCCAAAGGCAAAGGCATAGGACAGTTTCGTAGATTCTGTCCCGATGCCTTCGCAACCTCGCATGCTAACTCATATTATAATGAATATTCAACATTCAAGCGTTGGATACCCCACGCCAACGGGAAGCGCTCGGCTGATTTGTTATTTGGGTATGCGCACCCAAATGACAAAAAACGCATCTTTGAAACTCGTCAGTTTCAAAGATGCGTGGCCGATGCCTTCGTGCTTATGTGTATATTTCATATGAAATATGCCATGGAATAAATGTGAATATCCCGCACAAACGGGAAGCGCTCGGCTGTTTTGTAATTTTAGGGTGCACCCAAAATACAAAACGCATCTTTGAAACTCGGAAGTTTCAAAGATGCTTGCCGGTCGCGTGCAGCAGTAAAAGGCAAGGCAAAGGGTTTAGGATATAGAAGAAGTAGGAATAGTTTTCAGAAGCACTAGAATACTTTCCATATGCTTCTGAAAACTATTCCTACTGCCGCTAAATCTTAAACCCTTTTCCCCTTTGCCTTTGACCTTCCGTTCGCAGCTTCACCAAACACGCTATTCGATGAAATTGACATTAGGGTAGATAATTGACATTAGCTGTTTTTTGCGATATTTAGAAAATATATGTGCTGAAAAAGTTAATGTTGAAAATAATTTTGCTCGCAGGCCTCCGCAACGGTAAAATTACAAGACACGTAGGAAAATGTTTCCAAGACACGGTGATGCATGCAATTTATTTTCTGTGATGTAAATGGTAGCGAGCATGACATACAAAAGAAATGAGCAATTGCCATATCAGATTTCTCTAATAATCGTATTTACATTATGTACATCTATTTCGTGCGTCTTAGTCGGCTGATTCTATTCACATTTCAACATCGCTACCGTCGTCTAGCTCATTTTCCTCGTTTTCGCTATTGTCTTCATCGCCTACTGTTTCTTCCACTTGCCCGTTATCAATTCGTCTTTTCTTGGCTCTTTGCGCCAGCAGTGCGACTATAAGTTGCCCATACTGCTCATATGGGATACAACCTTTTGCTTCGTTAGCTGCGATGTTCCACGCTAGCAATATCTCTGCACTTTTGAAGGGCTCAGTTGACGGCGTATCGGATGCGTTCTCCCAGAAGGCTCCCGCTTTCCCTGCCAACACCTTTCCGAGTCTTCGCTCCTTAGTGTCCGTGTATGTCTTCACTTTCAGGTACTTGTACTTCAACTCCTTCGCGTAGACAATCCGTGCATGCACTCGGACAAGCATCAGGGGGTCCGACCATTCTTTGCCGTTGAGCTTGACACGGAATTGGCATACATCGTTGGCCTTCACGCCCGTGATTTCTCCGAAGCAAACGGCGTAGCTGTTTACGGTCATCTGATCGAACGAAACCTCCCATACCGGGTTGGCCACGTACGCTTCTGCTTTTCTAGCAGCCCGATTCACCGCCTTACGTTTGCCCGTGTACACGGCAATCGGTGCACGTTCTACGCGTTCTTGAATTCGGGCTGGAATTTCTGCTGCTGCTGGCATCTGAGCTTCGGCGCGTCTGAGAGGAGCTTCCAGGGCATGCACCAAAGGGGCATTCAGACGTGCGTGCAATTTGCTCGGCAAAACGAACGGGACATTGGGCTCCTCGAAAATGCCCTCCTCGGTCAGCTTTCGTTGCTTCCTCAACAGCTCCGCCCACCACGCCTCGTGGGTAGGTGTAAACGTCGTACTCAAAATGGTCCGCATCCCGTCCACCAGATCCTCGAGCTTCGTAAGCCCTTCTTCGGAGAAGGCTTTCGGTTTGACAAAATCAGGCAGGTTCTCGGGCATAGAGTTCAACACCTTGAGGCCCTCCTCTGGTAGCCACTTCTTGTCGGTGGAATACATCTTGTATTGCACGACCACTTCGCCGGCCTCGTTCTTGAACGCTTTGAAGGTCTGCTGCGTGGAGATGCCACAGACGTTCTCGTAGCGACCACCGAACCAGGTCTTCAAATCGTGCACTTTCGCCACCGCGGTCGTGAAGATGCCATCCGAGAAACACTCCTTTGCGATTTCCATCATTTCGTCAAGGGTCATCGCAAGCTTGCGTTTTAAGCGCACAGAAAACCGCGAGAACATCTGGTCGATGTTCTCGTGGGTGTGGCCGATGATTAGGAAGTTCACCTTCACCTTCTTGAACGCGCCAGACATAACCAACCAAGAGATATACGCCAAAAGCATAACGCTCTTGTTGGTGCCCACGTTGTCGAGCTGGACGTATAACACTTCCGGCATCGGGTACGGTTCCTCGCCATCCCCTTTACGACGGTGCTCTTGAATTCGAGTGACGTCACGATGCAGCACGTTCAACAGGAAGTTGGCGGCGTCACCGTAATTCGCGTAGTTGAAGTCCATAAACCGGCCAACGTTTTCGATGATGCTACCCATATTGTGCACGTCCAAGAAGTCCTTTCGGTCCAGATATGATGGCATGCGCCTGAAATGCGGCAGGCGCGTTGTCCATTGGGTCATCCCGTCAATGATGACAGAGGAATATTTCCACCACGTCTTGTTTTCCTTGATGCTCTTAGTCATGTTGGATTTTCGGCCGTGTTTGTAGAACTTCTCACGCTCGGCACGCGCTTGGTTAAGGTGCACCTCTCGCATTTTGTCGTATTGACCTGAAAAAAAAAAAACGTTTTAATATACAAACTTCTAAAACAACGTAAAACGAATGCAAATACTATATTTTTCAGAATTTAGCTTACCGTGCTGGGATTTAGGTGTGCCCTCCTTCAAGAGTTTGATCGAAGCACATACACTGCACTGCGAAAAACGCTTGCACTTCGGAACTTTGAGCCAAGATTTGAACTCGTCTTTCCAGATTTCGTAGAAGTACGGCAAGGAGACTTCCTTGGATTTGCGGTCGTGAATAGATAAGGAATCAAGATAATCATCCCAAATCTCTTCTCTTGTCTTCCCCGACGGGAGATGCGTCTCAGGTTTATGTGGCTGGGGTTCACCCTGTTCTTCCGCATATTTCTTCACGAAGGCGACGACATTTGATTTTTTGTTGGACAAACGCCGATTTGCCTCGCTGCCCGTCAGCCCGTGAATGAAATTTGTTCTTCCAGAGAGAACCCGCTCGCGCACGTCGCAGAAATATCCTTGGCTTATTTTGTAAACCTTCTGGTAGAATGCCGAGCACACCTGTAAATATACAAGCAAAGTGAATTCTATAAAAAAGAAGAAAACCTGCTCATTAGCTTAATGAGCAGTTTTGGCAAAATTTCAGGAATATGCACAACATTTATACACCAAGGGAATTTTATAAAAAAGAAGAAAACCTGCTCATTAGCTTAATGAGCAGGTTTGGCAAAATTCCAGGAATATGCACAAACATTTATACTTCAAGGGAATTCTATAAAAAAGAAGAAAAACCTGCTCATTAGCTTAATGAGCAGTTTTGGCAAGATTTCAGGAATATGCACAAACATTTATACTTTCAGAGAATTTTATAAAAAAGAAGAAAACCTGCTCATTAGCTTAATGAGCAGTTTTGGCAAAATTTCAGGAATATGCAAAAACATTTATACTTCAAGGGAATTCTATAAAAAAGAAGAAAACCTGCTCATTAGCTTAATGAGCAGTTTTGGCAAAATTTCAGGAATATGCACAAACATTTATACTTCAAGGGAATTCTATAAAAAAAGAGAAAACCTGCTCATTAGCTTAATGAGCAGTTTTGGCAAAATTTCAGGAATATGCACAAACATTTTTACTTCAAGGGAATTCTATAAAAAAAGAGAAAACCTGCTCATTAGCTTAATGAGCAGTTTTGGCGAAATTTCAGGAATATGCACAAACATTTATACTTCAAGGGAATTCTAAAAGAAAGAAGAAAACCTGCTCATTAGCTTAATGAGCAGTTTTGGCAAAATTTCAGGAATATGAACAAAAAGTTATTCTTCAAGGGAATTCTATAAAAAGGAAGGTAAACCGCTCATTAAGCTAATGAGCAGTTTTGGCATACTTACCGGTCTGTCACATATGAAGAACATAAATATGAACCTTGAGTCACAAGTTCTGGTTCCGCTCTTCATAAGATCTCTTATCATCCATTCTTTACGATCTTTTTGAGACAAGTCCCAAAACATTTTGCGTTGAGCTGCTAAGGCTGATGTGTGAAACATTAATGAGCAAAACGATTTGCATTTGCACCGATAAATTGCAATACTTTCTATGTCGGACTGTAAAAGGTTTCGTTCTTTGATTGTTATTTGACTCTTTTCTTTGGGTTTTCTTTTTGCTGATGTGTAAACTGCTCGTTCTTTACCGACCTTAGTTGTTTTCCCATTCAGCACACTTTCACTCTTTTCGTCACCCACGGAGTACGAACTAAAGCTTGCTTCAAGGCTTTGCGTTATCTCATTGAAGTCAACACTTGTGATCTTTCGCGTACTAGACTCTTGCGTGTTTATTGTGTCATCAGAGTCCGATGAGCGCTGAGTCGCGCGTGAGTCGCTAGTCTTTTGCAAGTTTGCAGTCATTGGAGTTTCTGCGCTTTTCGAGTGCATTGGCGTTTCAACGCACGGAAAGCATAATATCTCATCGTCGCAAACTGTTTTGTATAGCGATGAGCGACGAGCGTTAACTGGCGATGAGCGAAATACGTCGGTTTCTATTTCTATGATATCGTCTTCCTTCTGGGTGTACTATATTGCAGGCTGTGAAAGGTCAATAACTTCGTCGATAGCTTCGTCAGCTATTTGCCAGAACGGCCCCATCAGAAAAATAGTCCAAAAATCTTATGAAGCAGATTTCCGTGAAATGAAAACGACAAGAGTTCATTCCGAGTTTCGTCAGGGGCGACAGCCGATGACTTTGAATTTGAATATTACGGTCGGTCATATTAAATTCATCGGATCGATCGACTAAACTTTGCCCAATTACATCATTCTGTACTCAAGTTCCCGGATCGAGTGCAGATGTCATCAATCGAAATCGAGAACATGAATGCAGATTCAAGTTCTTTGTCGCTTTCGGCCCGTCCAATAAAATACTTCGATTCGCAATTCTCGGATTTTGATGACGAGAGCACGGAACTTATTGAAATTTCATAAACTCGACCAGTCTTCCTCACAATCAAAAACCTACTTTGCATAACACCGCTTACAGCTCATCGCCTTTTTTTTTTTACTTTTGCGTGAATCAAAATAATGGCAACTGTGGATCAATTTCGCGCATTGTTGAGCGCAGAAAACGTAATACAGCTACCCGACAAGCAGTGGTCTGTTGAGCGCGTGCCTTCTTTACAGGGCCATTGGCTGCGACTCTCAGTTTTTCTCGCAACTGCCGATGGCGGTACAGTTCAGAGAAACTTGCCTCTTTTGCCAGCAAACGCCGATGAGCACCTTCGTATCTCTTTCGCTGGCCCTGCGCCAGCCGGCGGCGGCAATACTCCGGTGTACGTGCTGACAATGGGCGAACGCGCGCATGAGCATATGGCTGTCCGTCTTGACGCTGAAAATATGCTGATTAGCAATATAGCGCCTTCTTACACAGCGCGCAAGAACAGGCTGGATGAGCTTGTTGAACGAGCAGCGAACAGAGTTCTTGCTGCTGCTTACAGTTCTTTTTTGAATGAAATGTGGCGAAATTCCGAGAACAAAGAATTCTGGAAGTGTCCTGAGAAGTCTATAGAACCATACAGTCTCTTGGAGGACTCAATCGATTCGGAGATGGGTGGCACTGGAGTACTTCCAACCGCGGTAAGTTCAAATATTTTTGAGAACCCTGTAAAAACTTTTAAATTATTTGTCATTTCTTTAATTATTATTGTGTCTTAAAAAAGCTTGAACAAAAAGCCTCATTAGGTTAATGAGCAGTTTTGCAAACTTTCTGAACTTGTCTTGTTTTCTTTTTCTTTATATCCTGTATGGTACATATTGTCATTATATGACATGCCTGACTGATTTACCCGATAATTTCGATGACTGACCAAAGCTTGCACAAAAAGCCTCATTAGGTTAATGAGCAGTTTTGCAAACTTTCTGAACTTGTCGTGTTTTTTTTTCTTTATAGTGTGTATGGAACCTACTGTCATAATATGACATGCCTGACTGTTTTACCCGATAATTTCGATGCCTGACCAAAGCTTGCACAAAAAGCCTCATTAGGTTAATGAGCAGTTTTGCAAACTTTCTGAACTTGTCGTGTTTTTTTTTCTTTATAGTGTGTATGGTACCTACTGTCATAATATGACATGCCTGACTGTTTTACCCGATAATTTCGATGACTGACCAAAGCTTGCACAAAAAGCCTCATTAGGTTAATGAGCAGTTTTGCAAACTTTCTGGCCTTGTCGTGTTTTCTTTTTTCTATATAGTCTGTATGGTACATACTGTCATTATTGACATGCCTGACTGATTTACCCGATAATTTCGATGACTGACCAAAGCTTGAACAAAAAGCCTCATTAGGTTAATGAGCAGTTTTGCAAACTTTCTGAATTTGTCGTGTTTTTACTCTTTATAGTGTGTATGGTACCTACTGTCATAATATGACATGCCTGACTGTTTTACCCGATAATTTTGATGCCTGACCAAAGCTTGCACAAAAAGCCTCATTAGGTTAATGAGCAGTTTTGCAAACTTTCTGACCTTGTCGTGTTTTCTTTTTTCTATATAGTCTGTATGGTACATACTGTCATTATATGACATGCCTGACTGATTTACCCGATAATTTCGATGACTGACCAAAGCTTGAACAAAAAGCCTCATTAGGTTAATGAGCAGTTTTTCTTTTTTTCCCTATACTGCAGGATTCCGGCACAACCGACTTTAATTCACCAGTAAAGCTTCCACACGGCTGGACCGCATGCTTCACAGAATCTGCTATTCGGGAGGCGAACAAAGATCGGTTCGGAAAGTCCTCGGTGTCAGCACACCAGTGTCTCTGTTTAAATTGTGGTAAACAAGGACAGAAACGATGTGGTGGCTGTCGACAAGCAGTATATTGTTCACGTGATTGTGCGAAGCAGCACTGGAAGTTGAGCCATCGAGAGGAATGTAGTAGGCATAAACTAAAGAAGTAGGCATAAACTCACATTGACAACCGTACTTGATCAATAAATGAATAAAATATGTATCATTAGCTTGTAATGTAAAGTATGTCTCATTAGCTTAATGAGCAAAGTTTCTTACCTTTGTGTTTTCCACTTAACAACTTTATAATGGACATGAGCATTGTTTTGAATTGCTCATTAACCTAATGAGGTGTTATCTGTTAGTGACTAACTTTGTACTTTTATATCACAATATATGTTTATAGGTACCATTGACACCTGCAGCAGAAAGCGAGCTGGCTGCTAGTCGTGGTCCGGGCGGCTCATTGTTGGCTTACAAGCCTGGAGAGACAGCGAAGGCGGCCAAAGAACAGAATGCTGAGCAAGCAGCGCAGGACTGGAAGTCCTTACTCGCTTTGCCGAAGCAGCGTCGTTCTGTATCTCATTCTAATACGATTCGGTACCAGATCGAGTATAACCACCGGTTCCCCAGAGTCGTTTCCGCGAAAGACGTCAAGGGGTGTACGTTCAACATTCCTATTCAGTACATTGTACAGGCTGAGGACTACGAGCGCATCAGGGATGAGGACCGTGCGCAAGTCATGAACTTGAAAGAGAGCATGGCTTGGAACCCACACGGTTTTCAGAACACCTCCCTAGTGTACATTGTATGGGCGCGCTCTGGGGAGCACCTCACAAGCGCTGAGGAGTTTGACCCCAGTAAGGTGTACGACGGCGTATATCGTTTCGTGTGCTTCGGGCACCAACATAGCCTCACCGCTCGGCGGGAGCTTCACGCTGAACAACCAGACAACGATTCTTTTCAGCAGATCGAGTGCAAATTGTATTTTAATCTACAGTCTGACATGGTCCGATTTTTGGCTGACGAGCAGAACACCGTCGACCAGAACGTGAAGGGCAAGTCGCACCAGCAAATCATAAAATCCATGCGAACTGGCATGCAAGTGATTTCTGAGAAAATAATGTAACTTATCCATCTTTGTCACTTGAAGCTCTTACTTACTTATATAAAGTAAAAGAATGTTACTAACCGTAATTTCTCGGCAAACCATGCAGGCATCGAAGGGCCCTCTCCACAAACTCTATTGGCATTGTGGCATCACGGAATGGGACGTTCAGGCCCAAGACTGGACGGAGGACGGCCTGGTGAAGCAGTTGGAAAAGCACGATCCCAAGACTTTCAGGCTTCCAATGAATAGGAAGCAGGTCTACGAGAAGTTGTCGCAGGGGGACTGGGCCAATGTGAATGACTGGCAGCTTTTCGGGGGAGACGTTGCAACTGGCAAATGGTTCCCGGTCTGGTACTATTTGACATCGGCTCAGCAGTTACAGATTAAGGCGGAGGTGTTGCAAATGAATCACATCTCCTACGCCAACGAGTACGCAACGAATTGGACGATGGCTACAGTGCGTCAGGACACTTGGGACCTCATTGTTAGAATCATGCATGCGCACGGCGCGGGTATTCTGAAGGGGCAGACTAAGACCCCCACCAAGGGGTCGAGTAAGAAACGCAAGAACTGGACTCCGGAGAGTGAGATCGTTGACATGACTACCGAGACGTCTGGGGCGGAGGAGGCGTTGAAGGATGTACAGTAGGTGCCGACCTCAAGAAGAAGAAGTCGGGTGGCAAGGCCAGGTCTAGGCGTGTTCCTCGAAGCGCCGGTAACACGTTGAGTGTCGGTCAGCCGGCACAGCCTTTGCAGCAGGCAATCGTGAAGGAGAGCGAGAAGAAAGAGTTGAACATGTCCTTTTTCCAGACGATGCTCGGGTTTCACTCGGACGTGGAGGTTGATTACTTGAACGGCGTTCTGAAGAAAATCCTGACCGCTGAGATCACCATCCAAGAGGCGATTGAAAACCTGAAGAGGTTCAAGGCCCAACGCAACGTTCAGGCCTGGATCGTGTCGCAATCTAGGGTGGAGAATTGGGATGCTTTTGAGAAGAAATACGGTGAGACTTGGGCTTGCCAGGAGGCCATCGAGCGATGCATCAAGGCGGTGAAACAAGGTAAAAGTGGGCGAGGGGGGAGTCAGCTCACGGTTCCCAAGGCCATCGTCCAATTCGTCGCAGACTGCAACGCGTGGCTTTCCCGGTGTCAGGCCGGAGAGGGAGACCTCTTCAAGTTGCCCGTCAACTACGTCTCCAATACAGTTAAGGTGTGCGTTCTTTCAACATAGATTCTTTGTTGTAATAGTCGTGCTCCTCATGTAGTTGCATGTTTTATTGCGCTAGCAATTTTGGGTCATTCAAATATTAACAAGCGGTTTGCGGTATAATAGGTGGCACTTCCCTCCCCCCTTGTGGAGGATGGTAAGGAGGCACAGGTTGAGAAAGAGTACGAGTGGAAGGAGGTTCAAACCGGCTACATGGTCTACAAAGACGAGTTGACGAAACTCGAGTCTGTCCCGAAGATGAATTACGTGGGGACGATACTGGACGTTATTTACAACTTCGATACGGAGGTGTCAGAGCACGCGTTATCCGAGCCCGACCTGATCAAGTTCATAGATGCCTTTGCGGCGCTCACCACCTCGCGGGACTGGACAATATTGATATTTTGTGGGTTTGCTCAGCAGACCGGGTTCCTGAAGATCCTGGAGAGCAAATGCAACGGTGGGGCCCAGCGCATATGGTGGCGCAAGGAGAACCAGGATGTAGGTGCCAACAAAGCCATCCGGTACAATGTCCTCGAAGCGGCTGTCATCGGGTTCCAAATGGCGGACCACGAGTCCGGGGAAAAATCCACTCGCAAACCATGGATGTGCGACTTCGACTTCTCGTCGAAGGATGCGGAGGCGGGCTCGAGGGCGAATGTGTTGGAGGGGTATTCTGTCGTCAAGCAACCCTATCGAGACGAGGGGAAAGTGGTATGCGCTCACCAGAAGCCCCAGCACCTGCTAATCGAGCTCATCAACTGCCACATGATGGGACCCGCACCTTTCGCCCGGTTAAACAACGATTCGTCACCCAACTGGATCTTGGATGCGGGGTGTGGGGTCGC
>LGRX02029758.1:0-20495 GCA_001247695.2 Cymbomonas tetramitiformis
GGGAATTCTATAAAAAAGAAGGAAAACTGCTCATTAGCTTAATGAGCAGTTTTGGCAAACTTTCAGGAATGTGCACAAACATTTATACTTTTGGGAAATTCTATAATAAAGAAAGAAAACTGCTCATTAGCTTAATGAGCAGTTTAGGCAAACTTTCAGGAATATGCACAAACATTTATACTTTTGGGTAATGCTATAAAAAAGAAGGAATACTGCTCATTAGCTTAATGAGCAGTTTAGGCAAACTTTCAGGAATATGCACAAACGTTTATACTTTTGGGTAATCCTATAAAAAAGAAGGAATACTGCTCATTAGCTTAATGAGCAGTTTAGGCAAACTTTCAGGAATATGCACAAACGTTTATACTTTTGGGGAATTCTATAAGAAAAAAAGAATACTGCTCATTAGCTTAATGAGCAGTTTAGGCAAACGTTCAGGAATATGCAGAAACGTTTATACTTCTGGGTAATCCTATAAAAAAGAAGGAATACTGCTCATTAGCTTAATGAGCAGTTTAGGCAAACGTTCAGGAATATGCACAAACGTTTATACTTTTGGGGAATTCTATAAGAAAAAAGGAATACTGCTCATTAGCTTAATGAGCAGTTTAGGCAAACGTTCAGGAATATGCACAAACATTTATACTTTTGGGGAATTCCTAAAAAAGAAGGAAAACTGCTCATTAGCTTAATGAGCAGTTTAGGCAAACTCGCCGGTCTGTCACATATGAAGAACTTAAATATGAATCCGGAGTCACAAGTTCTGGTACCGCTCTTCATAAGATCTGTTACCATCCATTCTTTACGATCCTTTTGAGACAAGCCCCAAAACATTTTGCGTTGTGCTGTTAAAGCCGAGATATGAAACATCATGGAGCAAAAGGTTTTGCATTTGCACCGATAAACTGCAATACTATCTATGTCAGACTGTGAAAGGTTTCGTTCTTTGATTGATATTGGCTTGTTTTCTATGGGTTTTCTTTTTGTTGATGTGTAAACTGCTCGCTCTTTACCGACCTTAGTTGATTTCCCATTCAGCACACTTTCACTATTTTCGTCACCCACGGAGTACGAACTAAAGCTTGCTTCAAGGCTTTGCGTTATCTCATTGAAGTCAACACTTGTGATCTTTCGCGTACTAGACTCTTGCGTGTTTATTGTGTCTTCAGAGTCCGATGAGCGCTGAGTCGCGCGTGAGTCGCTAGTCTTTTGCAAGTTTGCAGTCATTGGAGTTTCTGCGCTTTTCGAGTGCATTGGCGTTTCAACGCACGGAAAGCATAATATCTCATCGTCGCAAATAGTTTTGTATAGCGATGAGCGACGAGCGTTAACTGGCGATGAGCGAAATACGTCGGTTTCTATTTCTATGATATCGTCTTCCTTCTGGGTGTAGTATATTGCAGGCTGTGAAAGGTCAATAACTTCGTCGATAGCTTCGTCAGCTATTTGCCAGAACGGCCCCATCAGAAAAATAGTCCAAAAATCTTATGAAGCAGATTTCCGTGAAATGAAAACGACAAGAGTTCATTCCGAGTTTCGTCAGGGGCGACAGCCGATGACTTTGAATTTGAATATTACGGTCGGTCATATTAAATTCATCGGATCGATCGACTAAACTTTGCCCAATTACATCATTCTGTACTCAAGTTCCCGGATCGAGTGCAGATGTCATCAATCGAAATCGAGAACATGAATGCAGATTCAAGTTCTTTGTCGCTTTCGGCCCGTCCAATAAAATACTTCGATTCGCAATTCTCGGATTTTGATGACGAGAGCACGGAACTTATTGAAATTTCATAAACTCGACCAGTCTTCCTCACAATCAAAAACCTACTTTGCATAACACCGCTTACAGCTCATCGCCTTTTTTTTTTACTTTTGCGTGAATCAAAATAATGGCAACTGTGGACCAATTTCGCGCATTGTTGAGCGCAGAAAACGTAATACAGCTACCCGACAAGCAGTGGTCTGTTGAGCGCGTGCCTTCTTTACAGGGCCATTGGCTGCGACTCTCAGTTTTTCTCGCAACTGCCGATGGCGGTACAGTTCAGAGAAACTTGCCTCTTTTGCCAGCAAACGCCGATGAGCACCTTCGTATCTCTTTCGCTGGCCCTGCGCCAGCCGGCGGCGGCAATACTCCGGTGTACGTGCTGACAATGGGCGAACGCGCGCATGAGCATATGGCTGTCCGTCTTGACGCTGAAAATATGCTGATTAGCAATATAGCGCCTTCTTACACAGCGCGCAAGAACAGGCTGGATGAGCTTGTTGAACGAGCAGCGAACAGAGTTCTTGCTGCTGCTTACAGTTCTTTTTTGAATGAAATGTGGCGAAATTCCGAGAACAAAGAATTCTGGAAGTGTCCTGAGAAGTCTATAGAACCATACAGTCTCTTGGAGGACTCAATCGATTCGGAGATGGGTGGCACTGGAGTACTTCCAACCGCGGTAAGTTCAAATATTTTTGAGAACCCTGTAAAAACTTTTAAATTATTTGTCATTTCTTTAATTATTATTGTGTCTTAAAAAAGCTTGAACAAAAAGCCTCATTAGGTTAATGAGCAGTTTTGCAAACTTTCTGAACTTGTCTTGTTTTCTTTTTCTTTATATCCTGTATGGTACATATTGTCATTATATGACATGCCTGACTGATTTACCCGATAATTTCGATGACTGACCAAAGCTTGCACAAAAAGCCTCATTAGGTTAATGAGCAGTTTTGCAAACTTTCTGAACTTGTCGTGTTTTTTTTTCTTTATAGTGTGTATGGAACCTACTGTCATAATATGACATGCCTGACTGTTTTACCCGATAATTTCGATGCCTGACCAAAGCTTGCACAAAAAGCCTCATTAGGTTAATGAGCAGTTTTGCAAACTTTCTGAACTTGTCGTGTTTTTTTTTCTTTATAGTGTGTATGGTACCTACTGTCATAATATGACATGCCTGACTGTTTTACCCGATAATTTCGATGACTGACCAAAGCTTGCACAAAAAGCCTCATTAGGTTAATGAGCAGTTTTGCAAACTTTCTGGCCTTGTCGTGTTTTCTTTTTTCTATATAGTCTGTATGGTACATACTGTCATTATTGACATGCCTGACTGATTTACCCGATAATTTCGATGACTGACCAAAGCTTGAACAAAAAGCCTCATTAGGTTAATGAGCAGTTTTGCAAACTTTCTGAATTTGTCGTGTTTTTACTCTTTATAGTGTGTATGGTACCTACTGTCATAATATGACATGCCTGACTGTTTTACCCGATAATTTTGATGCCTGACCAAAGCTTGCACAAAAAGCCTCATTAGGTTAATGAGCAGTTTTGCAAACTTTCTGACCTTGTCGTGTTTTCTTTTTTCTATATAGTCTGTATGGTACATACTGTCATTATATGACATGCCTGACTGATTTACCCGATAATTTCGATGACTGACCAAAGCTTGAACAAAAAGCCTCATTAGGTTAATGAGCAGTTTTTCTTTTTTTCCCTATACTGCAGGATTCCGGCACAACCGACTTTAATTCACCAGTAAAGCTTCCACACGGCTGGACCGCATGCTTCACAGAATCTGCTGTTCGGGAGGCGAACAAAGATCGGTTCGGAAAGTCCTCGGTGTCAGCATACCAGTGTCTCTGTTTAAATTGTGGTAAACAAGGACAGAAACGATGTGGTGGCTGTCGACAAGCAGTATATTGTTCACGTGATTGTGCGAAGCAGCACTGGAAGTTGAGCCATCGAGAGGAATGTAGTAGGCATAAACTAAAGAAGTAGGCATAAACTCACATTGACAACCGTACTTGATCAATAAATGAATAAAATATGTATCATTAGCTTGTAATGTAAAGTATGTCTCATTAGCTTAATGAGCAAAGTTTCTTACCTTTGTGTTTTCCACTTAACAACTTTATAATGGACATGAGCATTGTTTTGAATTGCTCATTAACCTAATGAGGTGTTATCGGTTAGTGACTAACTTTGTACTTTTATATCACAATATATGTTTATAGGTACCATTGACACCTGCAGCAGAAAGCGAGCTGGCTGCTAGTCGTGGTCCGGGCGGCTCATTGTTGGCTTACAAGCCTGGAGAGACAGCGAAGGCGGCCAAAGAACAGAATGCTGAGCAAGCAGCGCAGGACTGGAAGTCCTTACTCGCTTTGCCGAAGCAGCGTCGTTCTGTATCTCATTCTAATACGATTCGGTACCAGATCGAGTATAACCACCGGTTCCCCAGAGTCGTTTCCGCGAAAGACGTCAAGGGGTGTACGTTCAACATTCCTATTCAGTACATTGTACAGGCTGAGGACTACGAGCGCATCAGGGATGAGGACCGTGCGCAAGTCATGAACTTGAAAGAGAGCATGGCTTGGAACCCACACGGTTTTCAGAACACCTCCCTAGTGTACATTGTATGGGCGCGCTCTGGGGAGCACCTCACAAGCGCTGAGGAGTTTGACCCCAGTAAGGTGTACGACGGCGTATATCGTTTCGTGTGCTTCGGGCACCAACATAGCCTCACCGCTCGGCGGGAGCTTCACGCTGAACAACCAGACAACGATTCTTTTCAGCAGATCGAGTGCAAATTGTATTTTAATCTACAGTCTGACATGGTCCGATTTTTGGCTGACGAGCAGAACACCGTCGACCAGAACGTGAAGGGCAAGTCGCACCAGCAAATCATAAAATCCATGCGAACTGGCATGCAGGTGATTTCTGAGAAAATAATGTAACTTATCCATCTTTGTCACTTGAAGCTCTTACTTACTTATATAATGTAAAAGAATGTTACTAACCGTAATTTCTCGGCAAACCATGCAGGCATCGAAGGGCCCTCACCACAAACTCTATTGGCATTGTGGCATCACGGAATGGGACGTTCAGGCCCAAGACTGGACGGAGGACGGCCTGGTGAAGCAGTTGGAAAAGCACGATCCCAAGACTTTCAGGCTTCCAAAGAATAGGAAGCAGGTCTACGAGAAGTTGTCGCAGGGGGACTGGGCCAATGTGAATGACTGGGAGCTTTTCGGGGGAGACGTTGCAACTGGCAAATGGTTCCCGGTCTGGTACTATTTGACATCGGCTCAGCAGTTACAGATTAAGGCGGAGGTGTTGCAAATGAATCACATCTCCTACGCCAACGAGTACGCAACGAATTGGACGATGGCTACAGTGCGTCAGGACACTTGGGACCTCATTGTTAGAATCATGCATGCGCACGGCGCGGGTATTCTGAAGGGGCAGACTAAGACCCCCACCAAGGGGTCGAGTAAGAAACGCAAGAACTGGACTCCGGAGAGTGAGATCGTTGACATGACTACCGAGACGTCTGGGGCGGAGGAGGCGTTGAAGGATGTAGGTGCCGACCTCAAGAAGAAGAAGTCGGGTGGCAAGGCCAGGTCTAGGCGTGTTCCTCGATGCGCCGGTAACACGTTGAGTGTCGGTCAGCCGGCACAGCCTTTGCAGCAGGCAATCGTGAAGGAGAGCGAGAAGAAGGAGTTGAACATGTCCTTTTTCCAGACGATGCTCGGGTTTCACTCGGACGTGGAGGTTGATTACTTGAACGGCGTTCTGAAGAAAATCCTGACCGCTGAGATCACCATCCAAGAGGCGATTGAAAACCTGAAGAGGTTCAAGGCCCAACGCAACGTTCAGGCCTGGATCGTGTCGCAATCTGGGGTGGAGAATTGGGATGCTTTTGAGAAGAAATACGGTGAGACTTGGGCTTGCCAGGAGGCCATCGAGCGATGCATCAAGGCGGTGAAACAAGGTAAAAGTGGGCGAGGGGGGAGTCAGCTCACGGTTCCCAAGGCCATCGTCCAATTCGTCGCAGACTGCAACACATGGCTTTCCCGGTGTCAGGCCGGAGAGGGAGACCTCTTCAAGTTGCCCGTCAACTACGTCTCCAATACAGTTAAGGTGTGCGTTCTTTCAACATAGATTCTTTGTTGTAATAGTCGTGCTCCTCAAGTAGTTGCATGTTTTATTGCGCTAGCAATTTTGGGTCATTCAAATATTAACAAGCGGTTTGCGGTATAATAGGTGGCACTTCCCTCCCCCCTTGTGGAGGATGGTAAGGAGGCACAGGTTGAGAAAGAGTACGAGTGGAAGGAGGTTCAAACCGGCTACATGGTCTACAAAGACGAGTTGACGAAACTCGAGTCTGTCCCGAAGATGAATTACGTGGGGACGATACTGGACGTTATTTACAACTTCGATACGGAGGTGTCAGAGCACGCGTTATCCGAGCCCGACCTGAATAAGTTCATAGATGCCTTTGCGGCGCTCACCACCTCGCGGGACTGGACAATATTGATATTTTGTGGGTTTGCTCAGCAGACCGGGTTCCTGAAGATCCTGGAGAGCAAATGCAACGGTGGGGCCCAGCGCATATGGTGGCGCAAGGAGAACCAGGATGTAGGTGCCAACAAAGCCATCCGGTACAATGTCCTCAAAGCGGCTGTCATCGGGTTCCAAATGGCGGACCACGAGTCCGGGGAAAAATCCACTCGCAAACCATGGATGTGCGACTTCGACTTCTCGTCGAAGGATGCGGAGGCGGGCTCGAGGGCGAATGTGTTGGAGGGGTATTCTGTCGTCAAGCAACCCTATCGAGACGAGGGGAAAGTGGTATGCGCTCACCAGAAGCCCCAGCACCTGCTAATCGAGCTCATCAACTGCCACATGATGGGACCCGCACCTTTCGCCCAGTTAAACAACGATTCGTCACCCAACTGGATCTTGGATGCGGGGTGTGGGGTCGCGACGGCCACAATGGCAGCTCTCCGGTGCGGCTTGAACGCTGTCGCGTTCGACTCCGACCAAGACATGGTGAATGCAGCCAGTCAGCGGCTTGGGAACATTACCGACGAGCCTGACGGCGATACGGAATGCATGTCACTCGAGGAAACGGCGAAGCTCAAAGAGGAAGCACGCATAGAGGAGGAAAACCTCAAAAAGGCGAAAGAAATCGCCGAGTGCGCTAAGGACATCAACGAGTTGGTTGGTGACGACGGTGAAGAACCCGCTGAAGATCCACCCGCTGAAACCGGCACGGATTCTGGGCAACCCGAGGCACGAGAAGGAGAGGAAGGAGAAGGCGGAGAAGAAGAGGGAGAAGGAGAGGCAGGAGAAGGCGCACCAGGAGACAACGATACCCCCGCACCTGCCGGAGACGCACCAGCCGAGTAAATAGTGCACGCCGTGCCAAATGCCTGTCTTGAACCTGGAATGAACGCAGATACCGCGTAGATTGTGGTCGCAGTGCTAACAGCTAGCCCTGAACATTAATAAAACACATGTACAAAATGAAATTAGTCACCGCATCATATTTTGTATCGTGCTTACCACATTGAATGCTTGCATGTGCTTGTGAATTTATTATAAGCACTCATACGTACGTATCCGAGCAGATACCGCGTAGATGGTGGTCGCAGTGCTAACAGCTAGTCCTGAACATTAATAAAACACATGTACAAAATGAAATTAGTCACCGCATCATATTTTGTATCGTGTTTACCACATTGAATGCTTGCATGTGCTTGTGAATTTATTATAAGCACTCATACGTACGTATCTATTAGCCTCACCGGCACCCGCGTTTATACGTGCGTCTCGCGTCTCGTCGGAAAATACGTTATTTTCGTACGCCTTGGAATTATTTAGCTATCTATAATTAAATTGAAAAATGACATTCCATAATGTCGTTTTCATCGAATAGCGTGTTTAGTGGCCATGAAGGCAGCACCCGCCAAGCAGGCCGCGACTGTTGCGGCTGCCGCGAAGAACAAGGCTCCAGCGCAGAAGGCGGTGGCACCGTCGGCGGCTTCCGCAAGGAAGGTTGCGGCGCAGAAGCCGGCGGCAGCGACGGCTGCCGCAAAGAAGGCGTCGGAGAAAGCATCAGGTAAAAGGGTCGTGCTGCAGCGAAGAAGGAACTGGCAGCGAAGGCGAAGGCAGGGAGGGATGACAAGGAGGCGAAGGATCTTGCTGAGAAGGAGAAACAGGAATCCCTGGCGAAGGATGCTGCAACGTCGAAGGAGACCAGGCGACACTCACCAGCGGCAGCTAGAGTCACGGGGACGAGGTCTGGAAGAACTCGGGGAGGTCTGAACCCTTTCAGCCGCTTGCAGGAGCAGGGCATGCCGCCACCGGTTACCGCCGCTGGTACAGGGTGGGAGCAGGGTGCAATGGAGGACAAGGAGGAGGACTTGGACTTGTCCACGCTGGAGCCGCTAGCTGCGGCTATGGGGAGCAGGTGTTGTTACCCCATCGGAAGACACCCCGTCAGTGGACGGGGCTGTTAGCGCCGACAGTCGGGAGGGGGTAAGAACCTTGCAGCAATTGGGTGCACGGGCGGAACCGGCGGAGGTGACAGCAAGTCAGGAAATACTGCGGGAGAAGGGAGATCGCTGACGTGAAAGCAAAGCTGCAACTTGCTAAACTGAAGCGAGAGTTGGCAGAGCTAGAAACACAGCCTGAACCCGAACCACCTGTCGTCGCCCATGCGAAACCCGCCGAATCCGCGGCGACGATTGCTGCCGAATCCGCGGCGACGATTGCTGCCGAGACTGCGCCGCCGATTGCTGCCGATACTGCGCCGCCGGTAGCGTCTGAGCCTCCCGTGGCTGGTATGGGCTTTGGCGTGGCTCCGATGCCGGTGGCGTGGTATCCGACTGGGAACCCCTTTCCTTCTCAGGGACCGGCTGGCAACAACCCTCTGGTTCAGCTTGCGCAGTTGCAAGGATTGGGGCTTGGACAACAATATGCGAGCCCCTTTCTGGGGGGAAGCATGAACAGCCTGATGTTGCAGGCGCAACCGCACGGGGTGGAGCCAACCATGTCCGTCACCATGTCTGGGAACCAGGTGCAAATGTTGCGTGCTGCTATGCTGGGCGGCAACCAAGGAGGTGGCCAGCCTAATCTAAGCCATGCGAGCCTGAATTTTGATGAGTTTTGCAATGTGCTGGGGCCAGACTTTGGGCGGCGGTAGGTAGGACATAATGTGTTTGTTACGTATTGTTAATGTTATTTTAGAGTATTGCTAGTGTTGGTGTGATTTCATGCTTGCAATATTCATGCACATGGTTGCATGCATGCATGGTGTGCTTTCATGCTTGCATTCATTCTTGCAATATATTGTGGCATGTTGATAACTTTTTACATGTTATAATTGCCGAACACCACGGTTCGAACGTGCACACACTTGGTTCCGATGTTATTATGAATAATTCCCTCTAGCACCCGCGCACTGAAAATGGCCTGTCCAGGCCCCAGAAACAGTCATTTTCGCCCCCGGCGAGCACCCAAATAAAATTTTCTCATCATTTCTTCGACAAAGTGTTTAGTGAGGGTCCCCAAAAGATCCCACGAACTTCAAACACGCGATCCCGATCTTATATCCAATTCCTCTAGCACCCGCGCACTCAAAATGGCCTGTCCAGGCCCCAGAAACAACCATTTTGCATTTTCGGCCCCGGCGAGCACCCAAATAAAATTTTCTCATCATTTCTTCGACAAAGTGTTTAGTGAGGGTCCCCAAAAGATCCCACGAACTTCAAACACGCGATCCCGATCTTATATCCGATTCCTCTAGCACCCGCGCACTCAAAATGGCCTGTCCAGGCCCCAGAAACAGCCATTTTGGCCCCCGGCGAGCACCCAAATAATTTTTCGCATCATTTCTTCGACAAAGTGTTTAGTGAGGGTCCCCAAAAGGTCCCACGAACTTCAAACACGCGATCCCGATCTTATATCCAATTCCTCTAGCACCCGCGCACTCAAAATGGCTTGTCCAGGCCCCAGAAACAACCATTTTCGCCCCCCCCCCGAGCACCCAAATAATTTTTTCTTATTATTTCTTCGACAAAGTGTTTAGTGAGGGTCCTTAAAAGATCCCACGAACTTCAAACACGCGATCCCGATCTTATATCCAATTCCTCTAGCACCCGCGCACTCAAAATGGCCCCAAAACAACGATTTTCGGCCCTGGCGAGCACAAAAAATTTTGTTGAAAAAAATTCTTTCATGGGGTCTTAGAATTGCCCTAATAAGGTCTAGTAACTCCCAAAACATTTAAAATCTTGGATTTAGATCGATTATGCATCGATTATGCATTTCCCGTCCGAACTTTTTGCGACGGCTCGTCAGTGCCGTTGTTGTCGATTGCCTTAGGCCTCTTGAACTCGATTGATAGTTCTCTAGCTATAGTTAACCGTTTTCCCCTAGCATTGTCCTCACGCCGTTTCCGGAGGTATTCCTTTTGAGCTAGTGCACGCTGCCTCTTAATACTTAACACGTGTTCCATTTAAGGAACTGGCTCCGATTCAGCCTCAACACAGGCCATACACATAAACATATTCTTGCCACAGGATAAGTTCACCTCAGACCCACACACAACGACCAAAGCCTGTTTGAAATTCCACTGTCCGCAGCAAAAGCACTCCCAATAATGTCCATCAACAGTGTCAATAAAATAAACATTTGGGCTACCTGAGTCGACGCTGCCCACACTAGGAGGTTGTTACATCTTGTCAGTTGGTTAGAATGAAGTCATCGTCGCTTGCTAACGGTCAGTTATCATAATCAGTTGACGCTGTTTGGACATCTGTCAAAATGTCATTGGTTCATTACAATTCACAAATTTTAATTGGATACGAACGCCCTTTTAGGCTAAGATCGAAGATTGCATAATCTGTTAATTGGCCGAATTATTATCATTGTGTAATGATCATTATGTGCCACCTACAAACCAGCCAGCAAATAGCCATCATCATCAGCCACCATCAGCCACCATCAGCCACCATCAGCCATGCATCATTATCATCATCCACCATGACTATTTTACCTAGGTCTAAGGCAAAGTTATCAAATTCTGAAAACGAATACAAGCCGAAACGCCCGCAAATTCTACTTTTCGCCATGGTCCTTTGCATGTGTGTCAAAATAAACACCTCACAACACTTGCATCCCTTAAAATTCACAAATACACATGAATTCCTCCGCGCGCGAGTGTCATAAAAAACACCGAAAACTTGTTGTGGGACATATAGTATAACTGTGCGTTTCACACTGTGAGCGTCGCTTTGCGTTGTGGCCTTGTATGCCTCAAACGCGCTGGGGCCTTCAACACGGGAGGCAGGAGGAATGCTAGTGTTTTTTGTGCAAAACCTAGTGAAGCTTGTACACGATATCGCGTCGATCGGGGTTGACGATGTCGTGGAGCGTGATTTCGGGTTCATAAAATCCCACGATATGTTGTACAAGGTTCACTAGGTTTTGTACAAAACCCATTAGAAGATGCCAACAAATTGTGCCTGTTTCCGGCTCTATTTTTGCATTCGGCATGTCTGAAACGTTTTCAGACTCGGCACTTACTACATGCATTCCTAAAAATATAATTATACAAAAACTGACCGTCAGATATCATGATCCCAATATGATGAATAAATCCAACGGTCAGGGTTGCAAAATATGAATTATTGCGGTGAAAATAAGCAAATAAACTACCGGTGAACATCGATCGCCGACACCGCACAGTCCCTGTTCCACGATATAGTATAGTCCCTCCGCATTGTAGTGAAGTCCCTGCTCCACTATATTGTGGCCTCCCTCCACTATATTGTGGAGTCAACGCGCAGGTGCACCCACATGTAGGTGCCAATGTGCGTCAGTCTCACAATCTCAAGGAGGAAAGTTGCCGACGTGTGATTTGTATGCAAAATCGTAAAGAAATCGCGAAGTAGATTCACCATGGGTACCATACTAGGCAAATGAAGCTATCCCGCTACCATTTTTCTCTCAGTATCGTTAGGGTGCCATGTGGCAGCACGGTCGGCTTTAGTACTCCACCGATGGTTCCAACCATGTCACGTTGGCACCCCAAAGGGACCTTCAAGACTTATGCAACTATTATCCCCATTAGATCGTCGCTCATCCCCGATGGTAAACTCTACCTGCTATATGAAACTCCTAAACCCCCCTTCCGTGGGTTTCTTCGCTACCTCCGCCCCCACGCGTGGGCGGGGCTTCCCTCCCCTGAAGGTTGCCTCTTCACTAACTCTCCACCTCTTACGGCGGGTTGGTGTCCGCAAATAGGGACAAGCGCGGGAAGCCGCACTCGTGCTAAAACCTGGATGTCTGGCATATACTAGCAGAGCTCTGGAGCAAGTAAATCTGTATCTGGTGCAAGCGCACAAGCGGGTTGATTCGACTGCTGTAGTGTTGCACTTTGTCTGATTACACTGAGTTCAAATAGTTGGCAGTATCAAACAGCAAGAAAAATACTCCGTTCATTAAACCTTAAGTGTTCGATGCCCCATACACATCGGGGCGTACATCCCCAATTACTAATAATAATTTGCACTTGAATCTAATGTACCATCCATTAACGGTTAGCTATGGGCTTCTTCCGGAGTGTAGACCACCCTTGATTCAAGGTGCATCACCATTTTAGGTGTCCCATTTTCCCACCGTCCGCAATTTGATCGACAAGGCGCTGCCCTGTTGAAATCATCTCGTCAGCCTTTCGTATTTCAGCTTCCAATTCTTGTATTTTTGTGGCATTGGAAATCCGATTGTCACTACCATCTTGATGGATATGAGCAAGAGTAGAAAACAGTCCATCATCCATCTGCAGACATAAAACCACACGCATTTTGTGAAAAATAGGAGGAAACCTATATAGTCCTGCACCAATGAATGCTCCAGATTTTGCATCTCATCGTGAGTGTAGACCGGAGGTGGTTATACTTCTAACTCCCCAAAAATGGCCGCAGCTCTGCAGAGCATCCAATGAAAATAAAGGAAGCATCAGTCCAACCAGGAAAGGGATGGCATGGCCTCATGAGAAATATCTTTGCCAGCCGAAATCAAGACACGGGTGCAAGCACACAATGAGATGTCACTCCTCCGCATTCCTCGTATTTGCTATTCTCAATGGATTGCCATTTGTTTATTGCCTGGGTCGCCTTCTAACAAGCGCGAAAATTTGGCATATGTACATGCATGGCACGAATAACTGAAATGCAAATATTGCATTGTTACCTCGCGGCGTACCTTATGCAATGCGCATTGTGACATTGTCTTCTCCAGCTGTGCAATACGCTCCTGAATTGATACACAATACGTTCAACTGTGCACGTCTGTGTCGCACGAACCCCATAGTTGCATTGCTACCTCACGCACGGACTTCGACAGGCGCGTTCGCGTTTTGGGAGCTCGGGGCCCGCGTCTTAATCACATTTGCTGAAGGCACAACAAAACGAATGGAACTATTGAAAGCCAGCTCCGCTCCAACTGCGTTCTGCAGACCAACGTATTCCCTGCCAACCCGAATGCTGGCGACGCTTGTGTCGAGTTCGGTGGGCGGTGGGTTCTCCGTGTCTCTGCTGGCGCGCGAGTTTCGCCGTGTGATCCGCCCAGTTCCCATACACACCTGCACTCGTGTTTCCTCGGTTGAAGCCCCTGCCGAGTCGTCGGCGAGCTTGGAAAAGGGCGCAACCTGCACCTGAGCACAGACCCATTGCCACAGAGGCGCGCAAGGCGCGCACGCACGCTCGACTGCCGCCAAATTCATGCCCGCGTCGTTGATGTACGCCTCCTGCAACCCCGCGTCCTCGCTGCAGGAGTCACATCAAAATGACCACGCCTTCCCCACAGTTAAGCGCCCCTCCCTCTGAGCCCACCAAAAGCGCAACAAGTGTAACATGCGGTTGCCAGAGTAGGCGCCCTTGCCGCGATGGCGACGGGCACATGCATACGCCACTGCATTCATGGCCATACGTGTAGAGGCGTCACGTGAGTATGACTCTACACCAATGGTTATGAGGGTAGGGGTAACGAGCATGCCACTGTAGTCATGGCTAATTGAGCTTGCACCTGCAAGCATGTGAGGACAGCTGGTGACAAATGCCTAGCGCTGTAATTTTCGATGAGCTGCATCAAATCGCTGCGTCCCACCATCTTCAGGACTTGCTCCCACTCGATCTTGCCTGGCCTTAAAGCCTTAGGCTTGGCTACACGGCTCAGTGCGGGCTTATCCTTGGCCGCCGGAGCTGCCTCCCAACCAGCCAACCCAACCCACTCAACCTTGCATGCTTTGATGTAGGCCCTTGTCCGATCAGCCATGGGAAGACACCACAGAGCCGTCAACATGGCACCCCTCCGACCTGCGACACGACCACCGTAACGACGAGGGAGCCTAGCCCCGCTGCCCAATCACCTTGAAATTCACCGAAATTTCTTTTGCTCTTCACATCTCATTGCCCACAGGCACACTGCATAGCATTTCATTAAAAATAGCTTTCTTCTTACATGCTTTTAAGTGTGTGAGAGAAAATCTCTTTTTGGAATGCCTTTACTAGGCTGATTCACAGCTTCACATGCTTTTCAGGCTGATGCACAACTTCTAAGGCAAAATGTTTAGAGTCTTCTAGGCTGGGTGGGTAGGGAATGCAAACAACAAAGCTGCGGATTCCCACGGGCGGAACCCCTAAATACTTTTGGTAATGAACTGTTCGGAGTGCAAGCCTTCGGATGATTGATCTAACGGCTCAGGAAACACTGATCCATCTACCGACACAGAAACCTCTAAAATTCCGCAGGCTCCAATTTAACCATTTCTTTTGCTCTTCACATCTTATTGCCATGTAACAGAGATCTTTAGGCATACTGCCCTGTGCCAAGCTGCCGCTGCTGCGGCTGCCGCCATCTAGGAGTGGTCCACCCGAAGTACCCCTCCATGTGCTCGTCGGGCACAACTGCCGGGTCAATGTAGGAGTGGATGGCAGCGGACAGCTGAGACCAACCGCCCAGGAAGCAGCACTTCTCAAGCGCCGCGCCCACAACCCTTGCACAGGTACAAGTCCCCTTGCGGGTGTTGCTGCCAGAGAAGTGTCCCCCTTCCGGAGGGACACACCCCAGCTTCCCCAATGCTAACTGCACCCAGCCATTAGCTTGCGCCGACTGGAGCTTCCCTTGCTCCCACGGCAGCCTCCAATAACCTCCGAGCCCGTCACCGGGCACTGCCCCCAACAGGCATCCCGCACCTGTTGCCAGTGCTGCAGGAGCTGCACAAGCCCCGCCACTCCTCCTGAGGCGCACGTGCCCCCTGCCCTTCTCGTCGTGGAGAACCACGGAGATGTCATCACCTGTGATGCTGATGTGCTCCCTGCGCATGGAGACGCCCGTCTCTGGCCGGCCGAAGGTGACAAAGGCAAACACCACGTAGGTGCACGCCCTGAGCAGCTCCGTAGCTGCCCGGCCCACCGGCTCCAGCCCCAGCCCGTGCTCATGCACCGCCAAGACATGTCTGGCAGGCAGCCACGTCCGCACCGTCTGCTCCTCACCCGCGGCTTCAGCCGCCTGCACCTGGAGGCGGGACATGCCCTTCACCGCTCTGGAGACCGCCCGGCTCTTGGCAAGCCCGGGGAACCCCATGTCCTCGTGGTAGTTGTTGATGGCGGACAGGTAGGGCTGCATGTTGGACGCCTGCACCGTGCCCTTGTCCAGCATGTGGGCAATGTACAACCTCACCGTGGCCCCTGTCGCCGGAAGCCACTGCCTGCCCTCCGCCTCACAAAATGCCATGAAGGCCCGAGCCTTCGGCCGGTAGGTGCCCACCGTCTTGTCGCCCAATGCTGCCCCCTGCATCTGCACCGCCAGCTCAATGAGGGAGCTGTCCCCCAGCTCCCCTCTCCAGCGCTCTTGAAGCGCCGCATCCTAGCCAGCCACCTCCTGCACCGCTGCCGGGAGCACCTCATACCTCTCCTTGCTCATGTCCAGGTCCTCCTTGTCACCATTCTCGTAGGCAATGTGGGTTAGGCCGTCCGACCCCGTGTCAACCACGGTGCCGGTGTACCGGGCATCATCCTGGGGCCAGTACACCTTCACCTTGAAGCCACTTGCCAGCCCCGCCTGCGGAGCCCGCCCGGCCGCCTGCCTCCCATCCTGCAGGTAATGGCTCACTGGGAGGCGGAGATGCGGAACATGATGCCGTCCCAGCTTGACGCCCCGAGCAGCTCGGACCCTCCCAGCCGGTTGGGAGTAAAGAGGTCCCTGCTCCGGGGCAGGATCACCACCTCGTCGGCCATGGCCTCCAGCTGCTGGAACCACATCTGCCCCGGCAAGTAGGGCGCCACCACCGTAGCGGCGCACCTCTCCTCCCGCAGCTTGTGCGCCACCTTGTCGAGGAGGGACCACGGGGGGTTGACCCAATTGACCTCTCCTAGCTTGGAAAAGGCCAAAGAGTCCACGCCCTCGCACCCCGGGTCGTGCCACTGTGCGTAGTAGCGCGGCAACTGGGCGGAGAGCTCTGAGACGAAGCGGTCCACGGTGTGCTGGTGCCATTCTTGCTCTGCCCACTGAAACCACCTGCGGTTCAGCCGCCAGTCGTCCACGTCCCGGCCCGAGACAAGCGGTCGGCCCACTCGTTTGCCTCGCTTCTTGTGCCAGGGAACACTGGCCATGTCAAGCCATTCGATTGGCATGTTGTATTTATGCCCAGTGGGGCAGTGAAATGGCAATGGGATCGGAAGGGGACTCCCGAGCCATTGACTGCGTACTATGGGGAGCGAAAGCCTGGGCTCGATTATAGCTGGCAGCATATTATCGTCCACCCTTCTGGAGCGCTACGCCGCGGGGAGCGTAATAGGGGCGGTGGCTGGTTTCTGGAAGACGCCACTCGAGCGAAGGAGCCTGTAGCGCCATTTTCATTACCGCTCAGTAATGCGTACTGGGAGAAGGCGAGGGTGAAGGACGAGTATGAGTATCGCGGGATTCCATACGCTGGGCGTAAGAGTGCGACGCCTACGAACAGTGACGATTCGGGTACAGGTGCTGTGACCTAGAGTAAGGAGAAGCTACCAGATTCGGATGACAATGATGACGCGGGTGTCACGGACAGTAAGCATGACATGGATACTGCCAGTCCGAAATGGGTGCCTGACTCGCCTGAATATGATGACACTGAGGATGACGTCAGCGAGTTCGATGACTTGGTAGCTGACGATGCTGAAGAACAGGCTGAAGCTCGAAAGTTGAAGAGACTGGGACTGCAGTTGATCATGGATGATAAGGGTGAACTTATCTGGGTGCCAAAGGGCACCTCCCCGACCTCACCCGTTCAGCCAGAGGATCCGCCTATCACCGAGCAGAAGTCTGAGGCCATATCTGAGGATGCTCCAGCCTCTGTGGTGGAGACTGTTCAAGTACAACCGAAGGAACCATCTGGGCCAGATACTGGATTGACTTCAATGAGTGAAAATAATGCTGGGGTGTCCGAAGTGACGAAGAGGCAACCCAGGAAATATCCTGCCTGTTGGACAGCTGAGCACATAGCTTATTTGGAATGTACCCGAGGCAGTGACAGTGATGATGAAGAAGTGCAGGACGTGGCTCCTCGTAGGAAGAAGGCAAAGGTCAACAAGGGACAATGAAATCAACTGTCTTGATTAGGATTGTTCAAATGCAGATTCTCTGATTAGGATTTGTATAGGTGGCAGATGATGATATGCCAGCCGACATAGGACAGATCGATCAGAGATATGAAATGCGCGCCCTGAAAGTATAAGACATGAATTCTTGCCCAGTGGAGGCTGTTCTAGCTTGAAGTAATTATTTGGAGGAGCTGTTGCTCAACCTGTTAAAATACTGGTCAATCTTTCCTGCCATAAAGATATTGCAATTGCTTAATTGTAGCCTTGTTCAACTGGTATCAGAACGTGGTTATCTTGCTGATGTAGATTCTGCATGTACTCTGATACTTCCAACATCATCTGATTCTGCATTAGGGCTTGATGCTGATGGTTCAGTGCTGGGATCTAGGCATCTGCGGGCGTTCTGGCTGAGGCGGGGTCAGAGAAGAGTACTTTGCGTTGTTCTGCCATTCGCTACTGGTGTTGTTCCCATCGCTGATGGCGTCTCTCCCGGCGAGAAAGCTTGTTCACGGAGTCTTGGCTCAGAGGTAAGTTTCTGACTGGGATTCGACTGAGGACATCTGCTTGGGAAGGGGGTTCGATGACGGGGAGAGGAGGCGGCTGGTAGGCGGCGAGTCCGATGGCACGCCTGCACGCGAGGTCGGCATAACTGACTGAACTGACTGTACTGACTGGCTGCTCCGTAGTTGTTGAGGTCAGCGAGGTAGTCAGAGGTCTGGACTCGCGGTTCAACAGGGACTCGAGCATAGCCGTATCCGTAGCTGCCTCCGTAGCTGCCTCCGTAGTCGCCTGAGTCAGTGAAGGAGTCAGTGAGGTTGCCTCGCTGTCCATCTCGGACTCAAAAGTCACCGATAACCTTGCTAGAGCGTCACCGATCACCTTATGCTCCGTAGCGATATCAGTAATCGGTGAGGTCAGCGAGTCACCGGTCACCTTCTGCGTAAGCGTTGATGTCAGCGAGTCACCGGTCACCTTATTCTCCGTAGCGATATCCGTAATCGGCGAGGTCAGCGGCTGCCCAGAATAAGCTATGCTTATGTGGCGTGGGCCACCTGTCAAGCCGGAGCCACCTGTCCTCCCCGCTGCCCCCACCTCCCCGTTGCTCGTTGAGGAGGGAGTTGGAGGCATTGAGTGTGCAGTGGGTTCGCCAACAATGCTTTGGTTCAGGCCCTCTGACCTCCCCGCTGCCCCCACACCCCCTTGGTTAGGGCGCGGAGTCCAGGCGAGATTCGCACCCTGCTGCTGGCGCGTTCGCCAGTTGGCCACATCGGAGCGGGAGGGAAATTTGCGAAGTCCTTGTTTCTGCTCATTCGCCTCGTTCTGCATGTCCTGCTCACATGTTGAAAGTTTAACTTCTGCCATTTCGCGCACTGCTATCGGGTCACGAGGTGGTAGGCCAGCAGGTAGAGGTTGTCCAGCAGAAGCTGCTCCAGCAGGCTCACCCAGAGGCGCGTTCTCGCTGAAGGGCGTGGGCAGCTGGCCGTGCGGGGAGGTCATCACCGTAGCTCCAGACCAAGTGTGTGGAGTCCTGTAGGATGGCAAAGGGCTTCGCTGTCTCGGAGTTGGAGGACTCATGTCGCGCGTCCGCGGTGGGCTCCTGCGGCGCGGCGGTGGCGGGGTCCGGTCTCGAGTCCGAGGCGGGCTTCGCTGGCGCGGAGGTGGAGGGCTCATGTCGCGGCTTCCAGGCAGTCGCAGAATGCCAGGGGAAGGGGTGGTCATCAGGTTGACATACCGCTGGGGAGTCGCCCTCATGTTCCGCCCTGCACCAGGGGTGTCAACAGTCAGCACCCGTGGTGACGCCGCTCTTGCATGACGCAGAGGCGGATTAGGGCGCTGATTAGGTACCGTTACAGCCTCCTCCATGGGAGGTGTCACACAAGCTGTTCCAGAAGCCGGAACCAGAGGAGTCGTGCTGTGGAACTCAGGGGCAGCAGCTGACAAGGTCGACTTCTTTTAGGGTATTTGGAAGCTTGGCTCACCTGCTGCTGTCGCAGCCTGCGGCGGCTGACCCGGAGAGGGCGCCTTGTAGGTGCCCTTCGCCCCCTTGCCAGTGGCTCCAGTTGCCGCAGCGCCTCTCGTGCTGCGCTGACTGGCCTGTCGTCCTCTCGTACGCCTGGGAGTAGACGTAGGCGACGTTGGAGGTGAGCGCCCAGTGTTGGCGTTCTGCATCATGGTGAAATTGAGTGTTGAAAAGTGGAAATCTGACCGTTGAGGAAGTCAAATCTGTCCAATTTGGGCAAATTCCCCCAGAACACTCAGAAAAACATTTCATTGTCGCAGTGGAAGTCGTGGTGAACAATAAAATATGCTTTCCAGAGTGCAATGTTGTTTCTGGTGGTCAAATTTCAAAAATTAAGTGACGATCGGCAATTTGGGTAAATTCTTGCCGGCCATCCCGAAGCAATCCAGACTAATTGGCTTGTTCTCAGTGTTGGAGACTATTTTTAACCTTCAAAGAATATAAAAAAAATGGAAAACTATTCTTCTGGGCTTCAGTTTCCTCCTATGTAGTTTGATGGGCTCAAATTTGTCTAATTTTGCCTCTGTCGTGCCGGTTGGCCGTCCCAATTTAAAATGTAGAGATCCGTGAGGACCTAGGTGTCGGGGCCAGGTTCCAAACGAAAAAAAACCATCAAGAAACGTCAGGAATTTTTTTTTCTACGTTAAAACTGCCTCCGAGGTCCTCTTTTCTCAATCTGGCTAATGGTCCACTTTTCACTCTCGGCTCGGGTCAATCTGGTTGTTAATCCCGGTAAATCTGACTTGCTGGCGGCTTCAGCTCCCACTTTTTGACCAGTTTGCAGCATAACAGTTTTGGTAAAGCGACTGTCTGCATGCAGGGTGAAAGGCAGGGGGCAAAAAGGCGCAGAGCAATACCACTTCCAAGTGAAGCCTTCGTGAGCACTTGACTGTGTCCGAGCCAGAGCTCAAGGGTCAGTCAGAGGTTAATTCTGCTTCAAATCTTGGGGCACAGGTCCGTTCTCGGCAATTTTGCAGTGTACAAAATTGCTATGTTCTAGCGCCGCGTTGGAGACTGTTTATCTAGAACATTGCAATTTTGTACA